>MWRL01028739.1:0-12925 GCA_002157085.1 Melampsora occidentalis | reverse complement strand
AAAATGATTAAGAATGGAGCTTTGGAGTAGAAGTGGGTTTAGTGAGTGTAATTGGTGAAAGTGGTAAAACTTAGTGAGATTGAAATATGTGAGATGAACAAACGGATAAACTAATGGAAAAATTGAATCTAGGGGCTAAGTGGAGGAATTTCTTGAGGATTATTTGTTCTCTTTTGTAATTTTCTTTTCCCCCTTTTTCTGATTATTTTGGTGTCAAAAAGAATCAGTGAGTTGTTTCTCTTTTTCATTATCAACTATTTTACTCTTCAACTTATCACTGAAACAACTTACTTTGAATCTAGATTCTATTTTATTTTATTTTCTAACTTTCTCTACGCGTGCTCTTCAAATCTTTTTGAGCATGTAGGTAGTGATATTCTTGTCTTATTCTTCAAAACTTTGTTCTGTGTTTTAATTGTGCTCTTTCCTTTGTTGTTTGGTGGCAGATGTTATGACTCATTACACGTACAGGTGACATTCATACGACACATATCACAGATTGAGATGTACTTTAGAGATCCTATCATACAGATGATTGTAGTCCTCATCAGACAATCTCATTATCAATCATAAGACATTACAAGGAGATCTCAACCCTTGTCGACGACCCCACAGAGCCAGCCATAACATATTGTCCGATCTAAAAGACTAGACAAGCGTTGAGGAATCCAAAAACCGAATTGGGACACCACGATTGATTTGACATTGACTAGATTATAACTGAACTGAACCAATAGAACTGAAACCAAATAAGATTCAAAACCATATTGATAATACCAACGCCTCGGTATCCAAACATTGACAACTGAATTGAAACTTAAATTGATGAGTATTACTGTACTACATCCAACTGAACTTAGAACTACGCCACCACGTCTCCCAGGTTCAACACCCCGCAATTCAAAGACAACAGAGACACCAATCACAATCCTCAATCTTCCAGCTTGTCTTCATTTGCTACTGCTGTTCCGACGTCTGAAGAACCTGAGAGCTTATTGCCTGCAATGGAAGAATTACAAAGGCAGATGGCAGAACTCACTGCGGCTTTAAACAAAGAACGTACCTTACGTAGACAGGCCGAAGAGAGGCTCATGGCTCAAATGCAAGGTGTACAGTCTCAAGAAGCACCCGCGGCCTCAGCACCACCACCACCTCCTCCTCAGCCTGTTCCAGAGGCTGCTGCTGTGCCCAAAGGGCCAAAAGTCGCGACACCAGACAAGTTTACTGGCGCCCAAGGAACTCAAGCCAAAGTTTTTGCTAGTCAGGCTCATTTGTACATCCTAGCGCACCCATACTTGTTTCCTAACAATTGCGCGAAGGTCATATTTGCTGTATCTTACTTAGCGGGACCTGCCAGCAGCTGGGCGCAGCCGATGACCAAGGACCTCATTCAGGACTCAACCGCTCATCTTGTGACTTTTGAACAATTCATGTGTAACTTCGAAGCTATGTTTTTTGATACTGAAAAGAAGTCGAAAGCAGAGAAGGCACTCAGAGAATTGACACAAAAGAGTACAGTGGCTGCGTATACTCACGAGTTCAATATGCACGCCGTGAATACGGGTTGGGAGACACCAACATTGATTAGTCAGTTTGAACAGGGTCTGAAGAAGGAAATAAGAGTTGCAATGGTATTAGTTCAGGAGACCTTCAGCACTATCAAACAAATCTCAAACCTCGCCATCAAAATTGATAACAAGTTACATGGCGTCACCAATAACTCATTGATCTTTGCTACGCCGACCCCTGATCCAAATGCTATGGACTTGTCAGCAATCCATACACGTTTATCTGAAAAAGAACGCGCCGACCGCCTTTGCACCGGGTTGTGTTTCAAATGTGGCACTCAAGGTCATCGCTCAAGAGACTGTCCCAATAGGAAGGGTGGGAAATCAAGTGGTGGAAGGAATCATTATAAGTCAAAAATAGCTGAATTAGAGGTGAAATTAGCGGCGTTGAGCGGGAGAAAGGATGACTCAGATGATAGAGGAGAGGGTAGCAGCCAAGCGGATGCCTCAAAAAATGGAGGCGCTCAGGAGTGAACGTTGTGCCAATCCTGGGCGAAAAAAGGAGAGGAGAACTGTTGGAATTAGGTGCTAGTCAGATTGTAAAGTGCAATATAAAAGATCCTAGATTGTATTTCAAGACTACACTTTCCACAAACCCCTCGTCCCGAGCCACAACTATTGAGACTTTCCATGCCCACTTCCTCATTGATTCAGGTGCTACTCACAACGTGATTAGCCACTCATTTGCGTGTGAGCAAGGATTGTTAGAACACGCTGTCAGCAGTACGTGCGATATCAGCGGATTTGACGGTTCTATTTCCCAATCCGCTCATGAAATTGACCTCATCCTTGAGGACAACACCTTCCCGACTATCTTTGTTATCACAAAACTCAAGAACACATACAATGGCATCTTGGGCATGCCATGGTTGAGAAAGCACAGCCATTCCATTGACTGGACGATGCCTGACTTAGACCCGACCATTGATCACTCTGCCACCATTTCTATGGTGTCAACAAGCCCAAAAACAACCTCAGATGCCGCCGGTATTGGCCCATTGGGGAACACTAGGAGACTTGGCAAGGGGATGTGTATCCATTTGGATACGTTAGCATCCCCGCAATGTGAGTCTGATCCCGAATTTTCTCTTTCACATTTTGAAGCAGCTGGCGAGTGTTCTTCCCCTAGGACCACTGCCCCTAGCCACGACCTCGGCAACTCCGCGATGAAACCAGGCGGTACAAATGAGACTGGATCACATTACGACGCCGGTTCTATTACACCACCTTCCGTTGCGTCTATTACTTCAGACTTGTCAAATCCGACCAGAAACCCCGTTGGTCCATTGGAGGAGCCTCAGGGGCACGCTAGGACTATTGACGAGGGGGCTCAAGTCAGGAATGACGTGATCAAGCCCCCACAATGTGAGTGTGATCCCGCTGTGTGCCTGCCTACCGTTGAAACAGCTGGCAAGCCTTTTCTCTCCGAGGATTTTGACATCACAAACAGTTTTGATGAACGCCTACGCCCGGCCGCTCATGGATCACGTACTATGTTGCTCAATGTAACCACTACACATACGAACATTGTGTCTGTCGCATCATCAGACTCGTCCAATCCGCTTAAGATCCCTGACAACCCTTTGGAGGAGCCGCAGGGACACGCTAGGACTAGTGACAAGGGGGCTCGAGTCAGTGATGACACAAATACGCCCCCACAATGTGAGTACGGTACTGCCTTTCCTGCCTGTTTAATTGTTTCAGCTGGCAAGCCTGTACCTCCACGACAAAACTCTGATGTAGGAATTACCGTCGACACCGCGAATACGTCTTGGTCAACATCAGCAAGAATCACCGCGGAAGTAAACAAGAAGGCACCGGTGAAGACGGTGGAAGAGATGGTCCCATCATGCTACCACCGTCATTTACATGTGTTCTTCAAGGCAAAGGCTCAACATCTCCCACCTAGACGACGATACGACTTTAGGGTGGATTTGGTACCGGGTGCTCAGCCTCAAGCAAGCAGGATAATACCTTTATCACCAGCTGAAAATGATGCATTAAATGAAATGATTAAATCAGGACTCTCAAACGGTACCATCCGACGGACAACATCCCCGTGGGCTGCCCCAGTCCTTTTCACTGGGAAGAAGGATGGAAACCTACAGCCATGTTTTGACTATAGGAAATTGAATGCGTTAACGGTGAAAAACAAATATCCGCTCCCGTTAACAATGGACCTCATTGATAGCTTATTAGATGCCAATTGGTTTACAAAGCTAGATTTACGCAATGCTTATGGTAATCTCAGAGTTGCTGAAGGCGACGAGGATAAGCTAGCCTTCATATGTAAACAAGGCCAATTCGCCCCACTCACAATGCCGTTTGGCCCAACAGGAGCACCGGGTTTCTTTCAATATTTTATGCAAGATATCTTATTAGCTCACATTGGGAAAGACGCTGCAGTATTTCTAGACAATACTATGATCTTTACTAAGAAGGGCGAGGCTCATGAACCAGTGGTAGATAAGGTATGTTATAAGCGTGCAAGGGATCAGAGGTCAGAGATGGTCTGATGGTATAACTAAGATTGTAGCATGGAGGATAACAACATGGTCTAAGCGCCGTGATATAGAGAGCGCTGCAACCCTCTCACTACAAGCATAACTTGTTACAAGGTTATAACACTACTTCCCCTCTACGCCTGGCTCCCTCTTGATGAGCTGACTTCCTTCCCCAGGCTAGCATTAAAAAACCCCTGTGGGCAAAAAGCATCGCCTTCTCACTTTACCCGCCGTGTCCTTTTGAATCCTTTTTCTGCGTTTTGGTATTTTCTATTAAATTGATCTACCAATTCCTTTGCATTCTTCAATCCATTTGAGGTCTCCCATGTATCCTCCTCTGGGCCATATCCCTTCCAACTCACTAGATATTCAATTTGTTTTCCTCTTTGACGTTTATCTAAAATGTCTTCTACTTCGAATTCAACTTCGTCGGCAATGGTGACGGCCATTGGCGGAGGTTGGTGTTGCCCGTCGATTGCGCTCTCTTTGTACGGCCTGAGTAACCCAACTGAAAATACTGGATGAACTCGGCTCAATGACTCAGGCAATATTAGCTTATACGCATTTGTGGATACTCGAGCAGAGATAACGAAAGGTCCCAACCATCTGTGCAAACATTTAACACTTGGCCGAGTGGTTGATATATGCCTTGCGTCGAGCCAAACTCTTGATCCTATGGTCCAGTCCGGAGATTCGCCCTTATGTTTATCATACTGCTCTTTCATAGTCTGTTGGGCTAGTCGTAATGATACCTTCAATTCGTCTTGAATTTCCTTCAATTGATATAACATCTCTTCCACCGCGGGTATGCACTGCTCGCTTGAGGGTATTCGTGAATAAGTTAAGTCATAGCCATAATTCGCCTTGAATGGTGAGATCCCTGTTGACGTGTGGGGGCTATTATTATACGCAAATTCGGCCATGTCCAATAAATTACACCAGTTGTCTTGCTTATAGCCTACAAAGTGGCGCAGGTACTGTTCCACGGCTTTGTTTGCAATCTCTGTTTGCCCATCTGTTTGCGGGTGATAAGCTGTTGAAGATTGAGTCCTAATTCCTAATTGCCGATTGAGTTCTTTAGTTAACTTGGATATAAAAATCTTACCCCGGTCAGATGTGATTGTTTTGGGCGTCCCATGATACTTCCAGACGTTTTTCAGCATCAATCTTGCTAGTTCCTCAGACGACATGGTTGTATTGCAGGCAACAAAATGGCACATCTTGGTTAGCCTGTCAATCACTGTCAGAATACAATTCTTTCCTTCAGATTCAGGTAGATTGGTGATAAGGTCGTAGCAAACGTCGGTCCATGGTCCCGCTGGCACTGGTAGTGGTTGTAAGGCTCCAAAAGGTTTGGATGATCGTGATTTAACCCGTTGGCATGAATGGCATCCATCAACGTAGGCATTGATAAAAGCCTTCATTGACGGCCAGTGGTAGTTTTGTTTAACTAGACTCAGGGTTTTCATTCGACCAGGGTGGCCTGCTAAGGTGCTATCATGCCTTGATTCAACTATTCGTCGCTTCAATACTTTGTCATTTGGGACCTCTATCATTCCTTTGAAATATAATAATCCTCCTGTGAACATATAACCTTCCCATGAACCATCCTTCTGAGCTTCACAAGTGGCTATTAATTGTTTTGTCTTTTTGTCATCATAAAGTTTCTTTCTTACTTCATTTAAAATCAAGTCATCATCCCATACCCTCCCCTCAACATCACTCTCCTTGATTTCTAGTTCATTGTTTATTGCGTAGATTTTGTCTTCATCAAGATCAATGAAATAAGATATGTTGTCCTCTTCACACCTTTCTAACGCTATTTCATTTATGAACGCGTCCGTTGGGAGGTTTTCGGGTTTTAATAGTTGCCCTACAGTAAGTTTACATCCCTCTGCTGGCTTGTGGTCTGGCCGACGTGACAGGGCATCCGGTTTAGTTGACCGCTTTCCTGGTCGGAATCGGATCTCAAAATCAAAACAGGCTAAAGTTTCAGCCCAGCGTGCTTGTTGGCGTGTGAGTTCCTTTGTCGTCATCAATGATTCAAGGTTCTTGTGATTGGTATATACAATGACGTTCAATCGATGCGGATTTCCCTCCAGGTAATGGCGCCATTCCTTGAAGGACGCCACCACTGCCAATAATTCTTTATCAAAAATTTCATAATTTCGCTCAGCTTGAATCAAAGATCTTGATAAGAACGCTACCGGGTGTAATTCTCTGTCATCTTCTGATATCTGGGACAAGACAGCTCCCAATGCGAAATCCGAACAATCGCATTCCAGGACGAATTGTTTGTAAGGATCCGCGATCTTCAGGACCGGTGATTTTGTAAACGCCTTTTTCAGTGATTCAAACGCTGTTTGCCGTTCCAATGTCCATTCAAATGGCACTATCTTTTGAGTGAGGTCGTGTAAGGGACGTGCTATTCTTGAAAAGTCTTCTATGAAGCGTCGGTAGAAATTTGCAAATCCGACAAACTGTTGAACTTCACTAACATTTTTTGGAGTTGGCCAATTGGTTACTGCCTTCACCTTGTCTTCGTCCATGGAGATCTTGTTGAGGGATAATTTCAAACCTAAGTAAGTAATTTCCTTTTGAGAAAATTTACACTTCTCGGGTTTCAGCCAGACGTTCTGTTCACGCAGTGTATCCAATGCTTCCTTCACCGCCTTCTCGTGATTCTCACCCGGCTTAGTGTAAATCAATATGTCATCTAAGAATGCTGCCATGTCTCTACCAATCCGATTTTTGAATATGTCGTGTACAAAGTATTGGAAATATCCTGGGGCTCCCGTAGGTCCGAATGGCATGGTAAGGGGTTCAAATTGTCCTGCTTTACAGATGAAGGCTAATTTGGCTTTGTCTCCTTCACGTACGCGCAAATTATTATAGCCATTCCGCATATCCAATGACGTAAACCGGTCGGCGTTCAGTAGACTATCAATGAGTTCCATTGTTAAAGGTAAGGGGTACTTATTTTTGACAGTGAGCGCATTCAATTTTTGATAGTCAAAGCATGGTCTTAATTTTCCATCCTTCTTCCCTGTGAAAAGCACCGGTGCCGCCCATGGTGATGTTGTCTGCCGTATTGTACCGGTTGCCAGACCTTCTTCTATCATTTCGTTCAACACGTCATTCTCAGCCGGGGATATAGGGATTACTCTACTAGCCTGGAGTGTGGCACCGGGTACAAGGTCGACACAGAAATCGTATGGTCGACGCGGTGGTAGGACTTTTGAAGAGGACCTTTCAAACATTGGTAGGTACTCGTGATAAACCTCTGGGACTAGTTCAGCAGCTGATAAGGTAGGTTTCGCCTCTGTTCTTTCTGCTGCTAATTTTGCCGAGATATTCCAAGATCCACGTGCTGCGTCAAGCTGAGGAGTCTTCAGTATTGATTGTGCGGGTAGGTAAGACCTGACTGTGTTTCGTGGTGATCCAGGCCGGGTACGAGCGTATTTCAACTGCAGGGGATGAAATTGCTTGCTAGCTGTTTCTTGACATAACGGGATGATAGGGCTAGCACACTCACGTTGCGGGGGTGCTAGCGCATCATCTGAGATACACACCCCCTCGTCAAAAGTCCTAGCTTTTCCCAGGTGCTCCTCTCAAGTCTCTTCCGGGATTGTTTTTGGTTTTGACGATGCTGTCTTAGCAGCTGCAACAGTGAGTTGATCTTCCTCCTTCTTGTTCCTCGGATCTCCAGTTGTAAGGGTGTTTGACCTGCTAATTAGGGGACAATCCAGCTTGCTAGCTGCTTCACGGGAATAGGTAGAAGGATCAATATCACACTCACATTGCGGGGGTGCTAGCGTATCACTTAGGACACACACCCCCTCGTCACGAATCCTAGCTTGTCCCAGAGTCTCCTCTCGAGTCTTATCCGGGATTGTTTGCGGTTGGGACGAGACTAATTTCATAGTCGCAATGTAATCCACATTGGTCTTCAGGGTACGGTTTTTCCAATCTAATTTTTCGTGATTCTTGCTAATCCAGTTGATTCCAATAATGCAGTCGACTGAATCCTTGAGTTTTGATATCAGGAATGGTGTAGTACTGTCTTCATTTTGTCCAATCTTGATCGTGTATTCGCCAATGTGTGTTATTGACGACCGTGACCCATTGAAGCCGGTCACGGGTTTGGGTTCTGGTAGTTTGACTGTAGTCAGGCCGTTCTTTATCACAAAAGCTTGATTCAGAACATCATGTGTAGCTCCGGTGTCAAACAGGGCACGGGCAAGGTAGGTTGTCGCTAGTTTTGGGTCATAGATAGGCACGGTAGCAAAAAGTCGATTATCTTTCATTTCAATCAAATCAATTTCTAATTCCATTGCACCCATATCTACTAATGACTCTTCAATCAAGGAGCTCGAGGAGGGGACAACCATCACTCTTGAGCTGCGCCATTTTTTGCCTCATCTGCACGACTGCCATCTTTACTACTTTCCTCCAATTTCACCTCAGATGTATTAAATCTACCTTCTCCATTTTCTCTCCACTTCCCTCTCCACTTTCTACCTAAATTTCCAGTTCCACACACCCTAGCTATATGACCGCTTCTTCCACACTTAAAACATAAATCATTTTCTCGTCGTCTCTTATATGCATTGTCTGATATTTTGAAGCAAAATGCTGAACAATCCATCGCATCAGGGTCTACCACCGTTACATCTTTTGTTTCAATTAATCCATCATCACTGCGTTTATGTAATTTGTTATCGATTTTGATTGCTAATTGTGAGATTTCTTCTAGAGTTTCGAATACGTCTCGAACCATTTGAACTTGAATTTCGGACTTGAGTCCCTGTTTGAATTGAGTAATCAATACTGCTTCCGGCCATTTGACGACTAATGCTAAATCATTGAATCTAAGTGAATAAGCTAACACCGTTCCCGTTTGCTTCAGTACTCGGATGGCTTTTTCGGCCTTTGCGACGCGTTCTAAATCATAAAATGTTGCCTCAAACGCTGTAGTGAATCCTTTCCAAGTTAACTCATCACTATCATTACTATTGAGTAGTTTGTTTGTCCACGGTTTAGCCCAGTCTCCACCTTTTCCTGTCATATATGATAAAGCCCAGCCGATTTTTGTCCTGTCGTTGGGGAATTGGGTCGGGTTCATTAGGATATATATACCGACTTGATTGGCAAAGAGTTCGGCTTTACTACCCCGAGATCCATCGAATTTGTCCGGTGTAGCAACTTTGGGGGGTTTGTTGTAACTAGTGGGGGCAGTGGGTATGGTCATAGGAGTGGTAGCTTGTGGCGGTACGGGCTGTTGGGCTTGGGCGCTGAATTTTTTTTGCATTGCCGCTAGTCAATGTTCAGCTTCAGCACGGCCTTGCTCAGCTTGCTCCCGTTTTCTCGTTTCCTCTGCCAAACGAACGTCCATTGCTTCCAGCCGTGCCATAATTTGCACTAATGGATCGGTTGCGGGTTCTGCCATCATCCGAATCTCGGTGGAGTCCTTGCAGTCGGTTTCGGAGTCTACTGCAGATTTGTATGCGGGGGATTGACCAGAAGCGGCGCTAGAAGGACTACTGGGAAACGTATTGCTTGGCGTTTTGAAGGATGTTTAGAGTTTTGTCCGGAGATAAGGTTTTAGATGTGGAGTTTTTAAGTTTATAATGAATTTGATGTGAATCAACTTGAGGTTACTTTGGAAATCTTCAAATTTTTGTACTAATTTCGTAATCTTATTCAAGTTCCGAACGTGCTTGAATCTTGAGGTCTCAATACTTCAAATCTTCAACTTCTTCAATTTCTTCTTTATTTTCTTCGACTTTAACTTCAATTTGAGTCTGGCTTCTTCTGTTTGATATTTTCAATAACTTCTCTGATGTCTAATAAGGGTTTTAAAGATGCTAAAATATGTTATAAGCGTGCAAGGGATCAGAGGTCAGAGATGGTCTGATGGTATAACTAAGATTGTAGCATGGAGGATAACAACATGGTCTAAGCGCCGTGATCTAGAGAGCGCTGCAACCCTCTCACTACAAGCATAACTCGTTACAAGGTTATAACAAGGTATTAGAACTCCTAGGTAAACATCAGCTGTGGCTGAAGCCTGAGAAATGCAAGTTCTCACAGTCTGAAGTGGAGTACCTTGGCTTAATTATTTCATTTAACAAAGTCAAGATGGACCCGAATAAGGTCAAGGCCGTAACCAAGTGGCCAACTCCTACCAACGTCTCCAAATTACAACGATTCATTGGTTTTGCAAACTTTTATCGGAGCTTTATCAATCAATTCTCAGCAACCACTTGACCTCTACATGATCTAACCAAACACAAAACATTATATCAATGGGATGAAAAATGTGACTGTGCCTTTGAAAGCTTAAAGACATCATTTACCTCTGCACCAGTGTTGAAGATTGCCGAACCATATAAGGCATTCATTCTGGAATGCGATTGTTCCGACTATGCTCTGGGAGCAGTACTGTCGCAGAGGTGCGATAAAGACTGAGAAATACACCCGGTAGCGTACTTATCACGGTCTTTAATCCATGCAGAGAGGAATTACGAGATTTTTGATAAGGAGCTCCTCGCTATTGTAGCCGCTTTCAAGGAATGGCGTCATTACCTCGAAGGTAATCCCAATAGGTTGGACGTCATAGTGTATACTGATCACCGGAACTTGGAGACATTTATGACCACTAAGCAGCTCACGAGAAGACAAGCCAGATGGGCTGAAACTTTAGGATGTTTTGACTTTACCATCAAGTTTTGACCCGGCAGACAATCAACAAAACCTGACACACTATCAAGACGCCCTGACTTGATGCCAACCAGGGAAGAAAAACTAACTTTCGGACAGCTGGTACGACCAAGTAACATCACTGACGACACATTTGTGGAGGTTGCGAGCATGGAGCAATTCTTTGAAAATGAGGATGTAGAACTCGATGAGGCGGCCAAATGGTTTGAAATTGATGTATTGGGGGTGTCTGACACTGACAGCAATGTTGTGGATGACGTCCAAACGCCAAATGAGGATCAAGCTCTAACCAACAATGATATCATTGAGATGATACAAGAAGCCACCAAAACATGCGCGCAACTCCAAGAGCTCATAGAAATAGTGAACAACCCAATGTCGACAAAGTTAAAATTGAAAGTATCAAGATATCAATTTAAGGATGGAATACTTTACCATCAAGGCTGAATTGAGGTACCTGACGTCAACAGTATAAAATCACACATTTTAAAAAGCCGACACGACAGTCTCTCAGCTGGTTACCCAGGAAGATCCAAGACATTAGGCCTGATCCGTAGGTGTTTTTCATGGCTAGGCATCAAAAGGTTTGTAAACAAATACATTGCAGTTGCAATTCTTGCTTACGAGTCAAAACAAGCAATCAGAAACCGTTTGGGTCCTTGGAACCATTACCGATTCCAGCAGGACCCTGGACGGATATTAGCTACGACCTAATAACCAAGTTACCGCTATCAAATGGAAACAATAGTATACTCACAGTAGTCGACAGACTAACAAAAATGGCTCATTTCATACCGTGCAAGGAAAGTATGACATCGGACAAGTTAGCCGATATTATGGTAAAAGAAGTGTGGCGCCTACATGGTACCCCAAGATCTATCATTTTGGATAGAGGTACTATATTTATATCACAACTAACAAAAGAGTTAAACAAAAGACTAGGTATCCAGTTGCAACCATCCACGGCCTTTCATCCACGTACTGATGGACAATCGGAAATCGTCAACAAGGCAATTGAGCAATATTTACGACACTTTGTAAACTATTGCCAAGAAAATTGGACAGCCCTACTACCAACGGCCGAATTTTCGTATAACAACAGGGACCACGTCTCTATTGTTGTTTTGCCATTTAAGGCGAATTATGGCTACAATCCTACGTTTGGAGGAATACCGATGAGTGAACAATGTATCCCAAAAGTAGAAGAAAGGCTGACATTGCTTCAAGAAGTACAATCTGAGCTAGCGGAGTGTTTAGAAATGGCACAACAAGAGATGAAAGCTCAATTTGACAAGGGGATTCGACCAACACCGGAATGGAACGTAGGAGACCAGGTTTGGTTAAACAATAAAAACATTTCAACGACCAGACCTAGTCCCAAATTGAATCATCGCTGGCTGGGACCGTTTGACATTATTGAAAGAGTATCTCGTTCTGTTTATAGATTGAAATCACCAGCTACGATGAAGGGTGTGCATCCCGTATTTCACGTATCACTCTTACAAAAACACAAAACAGATGAAATTGAAGGACAACAACCAAGAACACCGGCGCCGATTATTATAGAAGGCAACGACAAATGGGAGGTGGAAGAGGTTCTGGATCGTAGAATCAGAAACAAGAAGTGTGAGTACTTGATAAGCTGGAAAGGGTTTGGAACTGAGGAGAATTTGTGGGAGCCTGTGTCACATTTAAGAAACGCCTGTGAATTAGTGAAACAATTCGACAACAAATATCCAAAAGCGGCAGGATAACATAGGAGAAGAAGGCGAAAGCAGTGAGAGGGTAAAGCTTTTTTCCCATGTGGGTTTCTAATGCTACCCGGGGAACAGAATGCAGAGCTTGCAAGAGGAAGCTTGGGCATCAAACGGGGGAAAATGTTATGACTCATTACATGTACAGGTGACATTCATACGACACATATCACAGATTGAGATGTACTTTGGAGATCCTATTATACAGATGATTGTAGTCCTCATTGGACAATCTCATTATCAATCATAAGACATTACAAGGAAATCTCAACCCTTGTCGACGACCCCACAGAGCCAGCCATAACAGCAGATTGGTTAGTACCTTGTTCTCAACGCGACTAGAAGATTGCTATAGTCTTACGCCAATACCTGTGCC
>MWRL01028723.1:0-12597 GCA_002157085.1 Melampsora occidentalis | reverse complement strand
AAAAATTCAACTGGGTCAACCGGGTTTTTTGAAACCGGGTCAGGTTTGAGACCCACTTTTGAAGAGTGAGGTGACGGAGCGCAGCAGACAGGGTGAGACAAAATATGCATGTGTCTCATATACCCTTATATCGAGGGTCGACTTGAGTACATACATAACTTAAACCATAACTCTACGCTCTAAAGCCATACAACTGGATTGAGTCCATTGTCCAAGTATCCGCCATCGCACTGCTTTCTATTGTATCTTTGTTATTCACTATCTTTTTCAATAGTACACAATTCAGAGTAAGATATAGTGTAGATTTTAAAACATAGTTACATTCACGCCATAACTTGGTGAAGATCAGCAGTTATCAAATGGTTAAATAGTACAATCGGGCAAGCTATGCCACTCCTTGTACTATTGCAATGTTTTGTAGTTCAATGAGAAAACAGATTGCACTGGCACAGCAGTCAACTCGCACAGATGTAAAGAGGAAAGATGAAGGTATGAACCCAACAGCCACCAATCTAGATAATATGATGTCTCCACAACAAAATCAAAAGAGCAAAACAGAAAACAAAAAGGGCAAGTCTTTTGAGCAGTAGATCACTTACCTACCATCACCAGCTCTATTGATGAAAGCCTGACTCTTGTAGGTCTATAGAAAATCAGTATCTAGAAGACCAAAGATGAAATTGAAATGAATGTCTTTAAAGTAAACAAAAGATTTCACTATCTCAAAATCCAAAAACATAAATAATTATGAAAATATAATCGAATAAGTTTAAGCAATGTAAAAATAGATAAGAAAAGAAAAGGTACAGAAATAGATAGGTAGGCTTGATGATAAGCTCAATGGAAAAATAGTTAAAATGATAAAAGGAAACGGATTTATATGTTAATATGAGATAAAGAGCTTCAATTCGCTACATCTCATGGAAGAGTGAATGTGTGAGAAGCGAAACAAAAGATAAAAAAGAAATGCACAAGATACGCTACTCCCCTCAGGTTCTACGTTCTGTACCATCCCAGTAAAAGATCAATGGATCATATCAAATAATTTTTGAGCAAATTACAAGATTGATGAAAATCTGATAAGAGGAAGGCTGAAAGAACCAAGACCAACGGATTGATGTGAACCAATATGTGTATATATGTATGTTATCATCTTGAATAAGACAACAGTGATTAATATGCAGACTTTCTTGGTTTCAATTGGTTTCGAATAGCATTGATACCTTGAGGAAAGACACCTTTGCGAGGGCTTGGTTTTTCAGGACTGAGATTCACCATAGCCGGATTGGTAAGAGTGAGACAAGGAGACTGATTGTCAAAGAGGTTCATGGAATCCATAGATTTGTTTAAATCCGGGTGATTTTCTCCATTCGCAAACATACTTTCGAATCCATGATGATGATCGCGAAGATCAGCAGCAGTCTTACTGGCTTTTGAATTTCCATATGAATTCAAGCTCGGATGGTTTGGTGTTTGTGATAAGTTATGTAGACTAGATTTACGTGGTGCGAGTTCAAATTGATTTGGAATTTTGGGTACTGGTGGTAATGGATCTTCTGATGTTGGATTACTTAACCAGTACCTACGACCGCGATCAAACGATTTAGACGTTCTTAATACACTATGGAATAATCTATCCGTATCCGCATGAGGAGCTGAAAAGGTTGGAGTTCTAGCTCTACTGATTGGTCTAGGTCGATCGATCAAACTACGTTTTGGTTCTCTCGGTGATTTATTTGATTCTTTCAATTGAACTTCATCTCCATTCTCTTGATCCGAATGTGAATCAGTTGAGCTGGCTGGTTTGTATTTTGGAAAACTTTGTAGTGGCGATTTGTTGTAATCGCTTACGGCTGTCCTTGGAGTCGCAGGAGAACGTAGGCTAGGAGTAGTGTTGGGAGTCCAATCGCTCGGTGCCATCGATACGTGAGAATACACACTCTCGCGACCAGAATACATTGACATGGGACCCCCGTGTTGATTTCTATCGACGTGTCGATTTCTATCGAAGGTTTGCATGTTTGGAGGGGGACTATTGAGGAAAGTGAGTGGATGATCAGTCGTTGATTTAATCATCTCGGTCGGTTGATTTTGACTTGGTAGGTAATTTTTATAAGTTGGTGTGCGTGGAATGGTTGAATTAGAAGCTTGGGAGTAGAGACTGGCAGTTCCTGATTCGATCTTTGTTCGGTTCAAAGGCGCTTTCTAGAATCAATCAAAGATAAAGATATAAGCATGAGGCTCATAAGAGGTGATGAATTTTGGAATGTAAACAGTCAGATGAAGGATAGCTCACAGTGCGTATAGCGAGAGAAGGTGATGGTTTGAGTTGATGATAATTTGTTACTGAGACTTTGGAGCACATGGTGAAAGGGGAAATGCAAACTGGAAAAATATGACCAGTTGGTAAGAAACATAGAAAAACGGCGGATGCAAAGCATTGATACGAATCAGTCAGCTATTAATTATTCAGTGACTTGAAAGGGGTAATGCCTTCCGACTTTGAAACCAGGATCATCAAAGTCATGGGAAAGGAGAATTTAAAGGAAATGATAATTTGCATCACGAGTTATTCACGCACCCAGATAAAGACTTGCACTGACCACTCTCACAACGATTAATTTGAGGATGTAGACAATTTATGCAACTCGATGGTCTTCGATGGGGTTGAGGACCAAGATAAAGCCAAGATACCGAGGAAATGTAGTCTGAAAGTATGTTAAGATGGCCTAGAAATTGAAGCTTCTTGAATCTTAAACGACGGAATAATTACAATGTGGATTGAATTGAGCACAAGCCTTTGGCACTGCATGAGGCTTAAAGGATGACCGTACAGCGTGAGTATCATATGAACTAAAGAAGACCACGCATAAATTAAATCTCGAATGGCGGATGATTAAGCCGTGACATATGTCAACTTGCAAGACTGCTGAGATTCATGACAAAGGATCTCAAATAAGCTTAACAAGGGATGTGTAGACGGTTATCATTAATCTGCATCTTAAAAGACGAAAGACTGAGAAGCAAAAGAAGTGAACGCGAGATGACTTTCCCTCAACTCGCTGAAATCGATCGGATCGCGCCATGCAGTGAAGGGCTGACTATGTACTATAGTCTATGGAACCACAAAGCACTTTGAGGGTCCTATTTTACATAGTAGTGGTTCTTAAACCTGTCATCATCAACTTCCCATCTGCTCAAGTACGCATCGTTCGATCAAAACCATCACTTTACTCGAGAATCAAGTGGAATCAGATTACCCAGTTAGTTGTCTAACCGGAAGTTGTGTTCCTCTGGTCATTCCAACGAATCCAATCGAAGGAGAAGTAGGAGGTCATCTTGCCTACATTGTAGCCATATCATGAGCCACAATATTCTTAATCATTTCTGGACAGTTATCTCTTCTGAAGGCAAAACATTCCAAAAAACGTAAAACGATTTTTATGATGATAGGCGGACACTTGGGCATACAAATATCGTATGCCACCCTCGGGTGTTTTTTACGGACTCGATTGACTCGATCATCTCGTTCGCTTAAAACTTTCTTCAGAGATGTGATTTCCATTCGACACACAAAATCCCGGTCCAATGAGCACAAGGAAGCAGGATGCGACTTGACCCACATGCAAAGCACTTCAGGGGGTATCAGCTCCGTGTTAATGAAATGAGCCTCATTTCAGGGCTTTGACAAATGAGATTATAATTTATACCTGCTTGTAGGCTACTTATCGCGAATATCTCCATGCACCGATTTCCGCGGACGAAAGCATGAATTTTAGTTCCATAGCTTTCCCGCTTCAAGGAGATATTGAGCCCATCTAAGTAAGCTTCGATACTTGAAAACAGTACCCGCGAGGATTGCGTGCTCCCCAGAAGCAAAATTCAGTCATTTGCCCTCATTCATCAAGCTCGCTAATTTTTGAGGTTTTGATCTCCATCTTCCCATGCGTCTTGACCTATAAGCATCAGAGATCTGGACCAGCGTGCCGCCTGATCGAAGAGACAAATCCACCCGTGATCCGTTTGTCTGTTCATTCGTACCATCTCCTTTCAACCCACCACCATCTTTTCATAAACATAAACATACTTGCGAATCGAGGTGTATATCACTCCGCCCCGCTTCCTTTCACGTAGTCTAGCAAATCTCTTCAATTCAAGCGATTCATCCGAGATTTACCGCCCGCGTTTTGACTATAATGTGAGTATTTAGTAAAAAGAAATATTGAAGCATCATTTTCAACCCTCTTACGCAATTTCAAATCTCTCTTTTAACAGTTATCATCTCTTCTTATTTTCTATCTGGTTTCAAATATCTCGACTTTGAGGTTTCCACTCCGAGGCGTGAGTTCTGACGAATTGACTGATTAACTCGAGGAACTTCTGGTAGGCCCTACTCTGCATTTGCTGAGAAGCTTAGCATCGATACTGATATGGTGCAACAATTTTAGCTGATTAGCTCCTCGAAAACTCACGATGAACCCTCCTTCAACACATCGTCCCCCGACATCTCTTCCTTCTTTTAAGCCACTCGTTAGAAGCCGAACCCAAGTCTTCGCCTACAAAGAGCCTGCCTTACATCGAAGTCAGAATATCGTCATCAACACTCAAAGGGATACAGGTGGTCTTCCTAGAGACCTGAACAACGTTGAGATAGGAAACTCTGATTTATCGAAAATCACTTCAACTTCCATCGAAATTGATTCAGACCAGACCGAGGTACTTACCTTACCTCAAAGTGATGCGAGTCCGCCAGCCCGGCCTATCCTTCCATCAAAGTCTTCTAGTGGTCTAACTCTGCGCCAAAGAAGATTTGGTAAATCATTGCAATCTCTGAGTCGCGAGTTCAACTTTGACGGTGGTGAATCATCCCGGAATCGGCATAAAACATTTCGAAAATGGCAACATAGGGATAGCTATATGGAGATTGATAGCGATCCAGACGAATCTCCAGAGGACTTCCAAGTTGTGGTGGCTGTGATCGCAACTGTGACAGCAAAGCCTGTTCTCACTCCCTTGGTGATATCTAAACAATCTACCCACTTAAAGCACTCCGACTATCCTGAAATGCCCACGAACATCTCTACCATACCTACAGCAAACTTTCCGGAGGTTTCTACCTCTATCTCAACCCCACCCGCGGTCTATGCTCAAGATGGCAGCGTCTCTGCGGACCCCGAGGAGCTTGATGATGGACCAATGGAGAACATCTCGACATCTGCAGGACACAAAGCACCTGAATCCCCTTTGAGTAAATCGAGCTTTGCATCCTCAGCAGATTTAGGCTTGAACCGCTCGGGTGGGAGTAGCTCGATCGTTCCCAGCTTGAGTGGTTCAAATGATCCCAGCTCAGATAGTTCATGCGGCATAAGCTTCACGGGGGGTTCGACACCCAGCACAGCTTTTACCGTCAAGAGCCTAGTGATGAATTCTTGTCTACCCCTCTCGATCCAACCAGATAAATATAGTTTTCCTTCTTATCCTGAACCAGTCCGGAGTCCTATCCGCGCTACAAATCTCACATCCGAAATTCCCAGAAGAGATTCCGAGGGGATTTTACCGAAGACTTCCACAAGGCTCAAACGATCAGGGACTTTACTATCACGAAAGTTCACGAAGGATTCACTACCTGCAACAGGCAATCCAATATGCCCATGGGAAGCAGAGGAAGGTCAAGAATTTCACCCTTTCATGAAAACAACTACAGTAGATCAGAGTCAGTATACCACTACAGATTGTAATAAGAGTATCTCATCACGTAACAAACATAGGCCATTGAAAGAGAAAATAGGCGCGACTTCATTCTTTCGTAAATTAGCTCATAAAATTTCGACACCTACTAAAGGGTTCAATAGATCAGATTCGCCAGTTCCTAGGTAAAGATAGTGTATTGAAGTTTTCAGCGTTTTCCTAAAGTTTTCTGCTCATCATCATAAGATTCCGATATTTTGTTGCTTTTCTTCATCAAAGATGACTTTGAGATAAACCCTTTAATTATTTTTAATCTTGATCGACTGGTGTCATCTGCATTTTTTTTGTCTATTTAGCCCTTTTGTCACCCCAATTTCATATATGTTAATATTTCACCAATCATAATTTCTCATCAATTCGATATTGCTTGTCATAGCTTTTAAATCAACGATTTTTCTTACTTGAAATCACCCTCATTTGTCCGTCTTACAGACATGCTACAGTCATTTCCGGCATCATCCTGATAATTCATTCACTAAAATATGACGGGATCTTTCAATTTCTAATCTCATACTGCACCACATGACTGAAACTTTGAGTTGGATCAGGCGTCCCTGTAAGGAGAAATTTGCGCACGTAGTTTAATTCCCGGTTGGGCTACATATGTATAGCAAGCTGATAGATCAGCCGATCATGATTAGTCCTCTAACACATCATTTCCATCCTAGTAGCAGGTCCTTTCTCTGCCTCTGATCTTGGGTTTATCAAACCACAACACAGTTAACTCTTTGTTGGCACAATTGCATCCAATACAGGTGTAGCATTGATAACCCAGCCTTGCCTTGCCTTGCCTCAGATTCTGGGCGTGATTCAGATCCAGTCAGGTCCCGGACCCAGTAAATATGGCAAATATGGAAAGGAAATAATTGAGATGCGCATGATGACATGCACAACAGTGTTCTCTTTCTTAGATAATACAATCTAGAGTGAATTCATTTGTGTGAGTTCTATAAGAAAAAGGTCTTCTTTGTTATAAACTTTGTTCTCTTTTTCTCATCAAACTCAAACTTATTTTTGGTCCAATCTTTGTTTACTCAGATTGTTCCATCTCATTTGATCCGTGTGTTAGCTTGTTATCAAAGCTGATAACCTGAACTCTGTCAGGTATTGTTCCATCTTATTCAATCAGTGTGTTAGCTTGTTATCAAAGCTAATAACCTGAACTCTGTCAGGTATTGTTGCATCTCATTCAATCAGTGGGCTAGCTTGTTATCAAAGCTGATAACCTGAACTTCAGTTATTGTTGCATCTCATTCAATCAGTGTGTTAGCTTGTTATCAAAGCTGATAACCTGAAGTTTAGGTATTGTTGCATCTCATTCAATCAGTGTGTTAGCTTGTTATCAAAGCTAATAACCTGGAATCTGTCAGGTATTGTTGCATCTTGTTCAATCAGTGTGTTAGCTTGTTATCAAAGCTAATAACCTGAACTCTGTCAGGTAGTGTTCCATCTCATTTGATCAGTGTGTTAGCTTGTTATCAAAGCTGATAACCTCAACTCTGTCAGGTTTCTCATTCAATTGAAATCTGTGCCAGATGCCTGAGGCATGCCGAGATCTTTGTCTTACTGTGGATTGTAATTTAATTGAAGAAAAACTTATTGGACACAGCTAGTTTCAGGCTATGTATGTCAAGTTTCCCAATGATGTATTGATTTATGAGCCATTAGAGATGGCATCTATGATAAAAGAGCCAATGCTGCTTGGCCTCTAGGGTGTACATCATAGCTCATGCTTCTGATTCAATTTAGCTTGAGAATCTGATAAAGAAGATTGCACTAAAAAAGTCTCAAGTTTAACTCCACTCAATATGCGCTCAAAGCTTCTATTGACTGCACTCCTCTCTGTACTGCCCTCCGCCTTGGGACATAGTGAGTCTTAATGTTCATATCCAGTCTCTTTGTCTGATCTACTCAAAAGTTTGAAAAACATCATGTTAATTATACGCCTGTGTTCACAACCCTTTACCATTGCCCTGATAGTGAGTGTAGATGCATCGGAATCGTGGGTTGCTCAAAGTGAGTGCTGATGTATGTTCTACCAAACACCAATGATCAAAGATCATATGCTGAGCCTTGGAATTACGAACAAGGCAAAGAAGTTGGTGAAAGGTTTGTAGAGCACTTGAATGACAATGGAAGGGTGCAACTTGAGAGTCTCTTTGTTCCCGCGCCTCAAATCTGGTACAACAAAAGGGATATGGAGTTTTCAGGTTAGTGATCAATTCCAGTTGGACAATCACAAGCAGAGTTGGTTTTCCCCTCTCAGCTGCTAACAAGCTTAACTACCAGATTTTAGTAGGAAAATGTCCCTGGGCCACTTCAAGCCCAAACCCACCAATGACGCAAAAGGCTCAGGTACGCACAGACAAACTTGCAAGAAAGTTCAAAGTCATTTCACAATTACTGGTTGACTGATCTTCTCTATGATTCACCAGTACATGGGGCAGGTAACCCTGAGAGCCGCAGATACTGTTTTTCTTGGATTTGGAAAAGTACCATTGATGGATCTGAAGGCCACATCCATATTACAATTTTCCCCCCTGCATTCAAGATCTCCCAAGTAGATATATTTTCAGTTAAAGAGAAAGGTGGCTCTAAGCCTCACTTACCAGATACACCTCTTACACTGGGGTGATCTTAATTGTCTGCTGTACTTCACCTCCATGTACATCTAAGAATATCTAGTATATAGACAAAAATGACCACTAGCACCCCTTCTGCTTCATAAGCAACCACAAGGGTGTACAAGGGCTAGACACATCATGTATATGTTTCATAGCTCAGCAGCTGAAAAAGTACTCAATTCCACAAAAAACAAAATAGTTTCTGTATAACTCTTGATTTCTTTAGCGGACTTGATACTTTCCCCTGGGAGCACTTACACAGGATATTTCCTTTTATGTGTGAGATCTGTTGGGTCATTTTCCTCAGATACTATATTGCCCTTACTTATTAACCTCACTTATCAAGTTTATAGATAAACAAGTCCCACACTACTAATCCAAATTGCCTTACTCTCCAAATCTGTTTGCCTCAAATGCTGCCCAAAATCATGAAGGAACCATTTGTACTAAGATTCAGGGCTAAAGTGGTCAAATTGATTATAAATGAAGCAGATTATTCATTCTCTGATCCAATCAAAAATTCCTACAGCAGAAACAAAAGTATCAACTTCAAAGGCTCATCATCATAATCCACTGTAGATCTACTTGCTTGCTGTCTTTTTCATGGCCATTAACAATGCCCAGCATCAATGTAGGTGGGTGGAGGTGTCATAATCAAGAGAACGATAAGACATACAGAAGCACCTCCCAAGCCTGTGCACCCCAATTGGCAGTTAATCAACAAGGATGAAAATTCAAAGATCTGAGAGGAAGGCTCAGCTGAGCCTGTTTGTGCCCATATCTGACCTATCCAATTCCAGTGTCATATATACAATGTTACATGCCCTTCTGTAGCCCCCATTTCAGATTGAAGTACTGACACTCAGTGAACAGTCATGTGCATCATCAATGAAGTCTAAGCTGATTTTGTTGGAGGTCCAGGAAGAAGAACATGAAAGAACATGAACATGAAAGGAAATGAAGCAGGTCTTGTTCTGAGACTGAATTTGGCACAATAAAGGGGCAGTTTTAGTAAGCAACAAGCTTTGATGTGGCAGGCCAGTATTGGATGTAGTTTCTATAATAAGACAGGCTGTAAAAATTACTCAAAAGGGCAAAGCTAATGACAAAGAACAAAGTGCTAGAGTGACCTCAAGCCATCTCCCTCTGAAATTATGTAGGATAGAATACAAAAGGTGATATGTGCAACTGAAAGAGCCTAGAATACCTCCAGTGGTAGGTATATAAGCTCAAAACAGATCTCTGTCAAACCAATTGGGGGTTATTCCCCTTGGATTGGGATTGGGCTAAATGACTGAATTCATTCTAAGAATAAAATCAAAGCAACACTACTTGAAATCAAATATCCCCCTGCACTCACAGGCAGATTGTAAAGGGAACAAAGACTGCTAGAGTATTCTTAAAGGCGCTTCTTAAATTCACAAAGTAACTGTAGATCTGTTAGTGATGATGAAACAAAAGCCACAAATGAATGTGGGAAATAGGCCTTAGATATACTTATATCTGCAGAAACTAGCTTTTGAAAGTTTAAGATACACTGCACCATGATTATGTTTTAATTGATGATAAATTAAAAATTCAAGATGAAGAAGATGAAAGAAAAATCAAAAATTTAGTGGATGTAGATCAGATTAAACACTCTTTAGTGTTTGGCAAGGCTTTACCAGTTTAAAGATGGAAGTTAATGAGTTAGTAGCCAATCATGTTGAGTTTTTGATAAGTTGAATGGATGAATGCAGCCAATATTAGACAAGGTTATGATAAGTTTGATGTTATCACATTTCAACGTGTGGAAAATAGTTACAGTAAATCGAATTGACGCCTCAAACATCAAGAATGCAAAATGATGGAAACCAATCTTGAACAATTGAAAAAATCAAATGTAAAGCAGAAAACTTCAACATCAATGACATATCACAATCTCACATGAAGACTTTGAACTTGTCTTTTGATCATTGATGTTGTACAAGATCAAGAAAGCTACATAAGTATCTTGGTTGAAGAAAGCTGGGTTATTGAGATCATGGAGTGAAAAGAGGGTTTGTCTTTCAGCCATCCTAAAACCAGAATTATGGGTGATTGGTTGGAAATAGAACCACAAGCGGCAAATGTGATGCCTGAAAGGACACGGAAGAATGTCACTTTGATACACAGAACCACATTCAATTTGGGTTAAAACATCAAAAACTGCTCAATGAGGCAAAACTCTCAAATATTAGCCACACTACCTTCAAGGTCCTCAGTTGATCTCAGGTTGAGGAATCAGGATATCAGTTTGTTTCATCCTCTCATCAACTCTCATTTTTATCTTATCAATCATCTCACCAAATTCAAATAATCAAACCCCTGTGGTGTAAAGCTGGCTTGTAACATTGTCTGGTGCCACGGGGTTCTATAAGGCCAAGAGACAGTCATATCATGTTGAACAAATTGTTAATAGCTTCTGCGCAAGAGCTTTTCACCAAGGTCAAAACCTACCCAATTCCTACAGCTTGATCAAAAACAATCTGGCAGACTTATGGATTGGATCATGTTTGGGTTCCAACATTCACTGTCTTAAGGACAGATAATTTTGTTGAACCAAAAAGAACGGGGGGCGAATTGTCAGCCGACTTACTTTTTGGACATTTTCCTGCTGAAATGTATGTAATGGTGTTTAGATCTCGGACCATGGCAAGGCTAGCTGTACTGCCAAAACACTGCAGTCACGTTTTGAGCTGGAATTAGCCACATCTGATCAATTCAAGATATGGAGATGCAAAGCTTGCTGGATTAAATTGAAGCTGAAGATCAGATACAGCCTTGAGAATTGAATTCAAGAATGGATGTTGAATGTTGAGCATCAGCTGTTCAACCAATTGTTTTAGGAAACCACTATTTACCGCCCGCACAAAAAAACCCAAAGCCCCCTTTTCATGGGGCATTACCCGGAAATACCCGAGTGTCCCCAACCAATTCCACGCTTAAAGCGGCCCCGAAGGGCTGTCACCGGGCTGTGTAGGGGGGCAATTTGGCTATCTACAGCCCCTGGGGGCAATTCATCATCAGACCAGGCTTCAGCGTGAGGGCTGCTAGTCCCCATTCTTGACTTCATACCACACCAAACCACTAACATCATCCCATCCATCACTTCCAGTCCATCAATTGATCAAATGGCCCAGGGACACAAACTTTACAAGCAGAACAATGACTTTTCTCACAATGGTAAGCCGCCTGTCCCAACTCTTCCCCCCTCGGTGTCATACTTATCTCTTGCGCGCTCCTCTGTGCCTTCTCTCCACTGTTTCCAATCTCAACAAGCCCTTTCGCCTCAACCTTTACCTTTCAATCCGGCAAAAAAACCCCTTTTCATAAAGTAATTACACTTCAAAATAAAACATCAAGCTTATTGTACCAACTTCAACTTACAATTCAATTGGAGAACAAGAACAGATAGGAATCAGCATAGGAATCAGGATAGGATAGGATTGATGACCAGGTAAAGTAGAGATAAGTGAATTGATTGATTGATATGTGTGATTGATAGATTGAATATGCGTGTAGCTCTAAACCAATTTTATTATCACCATCGACTTCATTACTCAACTTACAATCAAAGAATCACCAACAATAATCAAGAATCTTTCATCCTGATCGTACTTCTCCAATCCAACCTCTCTCTTACCATCCAAGTCAAACCATTCCTTCCAAAAGCTATAACATAATCACTTCACCACCCCAAAGCTCAGGTGATTTACCATTGATTGTCAAACGGCTAAGTCTCACAGTCTCACCAGTCCATGATCAACTCACCACTTCAATACGGCAATGCTGGATCAGGCTGAGCTGGAAAGATGGAAATCTATGTATCCTGTTGTTGTTTAGTTTTGCTTTTTCTTTTGTATGATCTTGTTGATTCTGTTTTCTCTTGTATCTCTTGATCCTTGTTGTTTGGTTCATTGTGTGTCCGGGTTATTTTCCTTCATTGTCAATCTAGAAAAATTATTTCTCGTACTTAGTCAAATGCTGCTCTTCTCAAATCAAAGCAACCAACCGCAAGAGAGTTGATCATGACCTCACAGGGTCATCTTTAATTACAGCAATTCAAAAACACAACATGGAAAGCACCAAAAGTAATGAAAGTGATGAGAGAATTAATGAAGTAAAGCAGAGTTCCATGCCGCCCCTTTTGAAATCAAACCGGGCTGTGAGAAGTCACAGCCCCCCAAAATACCCGGGAAGCGGG
>KZ148642.1:0-50321 GCA_002157085.1 Melampsora occidentalis | reverse complement strand
ATGGTTTTTGTTTGGGGGGCTCAGCCTGAGTACGGAGGGATGGGTGTACATACACTGTCCAGTGCATCGAGCTGTGTGAGCTATGTACAGGATTTGAATAGGTCACCGTGGAAAATCAGGTCACTCTTGTAGTGATATATAAAACAAAAAGAAATCACATTGATACTGTACACAAATTCATCAAGCAATACTTGCCAGAGGAGAGATTGGTTGAGCTCAGAATACAGGCCTTGAACTTGTGGAAATCCTCTGAGACTTAATTCTTCTCACTGTCACCCAAGTATGATAGCATTATTTGTTGAAGACAGAAGAAATTGTCCCTCTCCTTTATAACACAAGAAATGCAGCAAATGATTCCCAGTTTTGTAACTAGTCACATAAGTATGTAAACAAATTAGGCCAACTGAAACACCAACTCAAAATCAATGTCAGATGATACCTGATTGTGGCCCTTAGGACTGATCTTTCATATCAGGAATTTCAGCAGGAAAGATCTTTTGGCTAAAATCTTCATGTACCAACAGTCACATGGAAGCTTATACTTTGTGGAGAGGAATGTTGATTTCTGTGTTACCAACCCATCATTGTTTTTAGTGATAGTAAATCTTAGTAGAGTGTTAGGAATGTTGATTTCTGTGTTACCAACCCATCATTGTTTTTAGTGATAGTAAATCTTAGTAGAGTGTTAGGAATGTTGATTTCTGTGTTACCAAACCATCATTTGTTTTGGTGATAGTAAATCTTGAGTGTGGTGTTTATCCAGTGAATTTTAAAATTTGAGGAATTAAAAGGGAAAATACTCTACATATGACTAGGGGGTCAATCCACCCTTGGTTGAAATGACTCTTGGATTTGAAAGCTCACAAAGACAATAAAACATTCAACAAGGGGGGTATTGGTTGAGAGACTATCTTTTGTCTCCCATCAACTATAGTTCCAGCTGTTGTGAAATCTTAGTATGTTGTGATGAGGATATGATGCTATAGTGATACAAATCACTTAAACCACATTATATAGTATTTAACCACATTACTCAAAGCTATCACTAGTATATACACTGCCAGGATTAAGCAATCTCCCAATTGGAATAATTTTCTCCTTTTTTGGAATAATTACCTTGTACCATATAAATGCCAATCAATTATTGCAAAAACAAACATTGTTCCATTTTGAAAAGTGTTTAATCCTGGAAGTGATAATTCATTGAATAGAGATTCTCATTGTGTACTTGATTTTCATTCAATTTCTATTTGACTAGTCCAACTTTACATATTTTACTTATATAGAATGTGTCTGCGCTATTGTTCTCTCTTCCACATCCGTTTATCTGAGGAAAAGAGTAAGTCTTGTCCACTCTATTCTCAATATTTTCTCTTATCTTTCTTAACCTTACACTAACCAATTACTTTTATGTTTCAACTATGTCTTTTATTTGATTTCATCTTCTGCACCCATGCTGCTGCTAGGTCAGCTTG
Organism: Melampsora occidentalis; assembly: GCA_002157085.1. Lineage (NCBI taxonomy): Eukaryota > Fungi > Basidiomycota > Pucciniomycetes > Pucciniales > Melampsoraceae > Melampsora > Melampsora occidentalis. Next base: position 48,846 of record KZ148642.1, on the reverse strand, counting down.
CTGAAATCATTTGCGCCAACCCCTTCCTTATATTTATAGATTACCTGAAACATGATAGGTTAGATAGTCAAAATTTCTTTATTCCTCTTTGTTATTATCTAAATTATTTCTTTCTGATTATGTAGGGTAGTCATAAGGCTATTGTGACAAGAGGTAACAGAGGCTCACCTCCAGTATCTGTCATGGGTGTATCTCAGGTGAAATAGATATTATCTGTTTATCTGATGAAAAGACTTGCTGAAAACATTTGTGCCAACCCTTTCCTTATATTTATAGTTCACCTTAAACCTTACAGGTTAGTCATCAGGCTATTGTGACAAGAGGTGATAGAGGCTCATCTCCAGTTTCTGTCACAGGTGTATCTCAGATCACGACAGATTCTTTGTCTTTTCAGTATTTTGCCAGGAAAAGAGATTGGACAGTTTATTTGCATATAAATGAGGGCTTCAAGTGCCAATTGTTTCACACATGGAAGACCTTGGGGTAAGAGTTAGTGATAAATCTGGTGTTACCCTTGCCTAACTAACAACTATTGGTGGGATTTTTGTGATTTTTGGTTGTTTTAGCAGTTGTTGCTTGCTCTTGTTTGTGGTCATTGCTTTTTGAGAGCTCAGAAACTGCAAGAATGTGAACTGACTTGGCTTCAGAGGTGATGTTCTTTTTGCATTGTTGTGTTTCTTGAAGAGCTCTACAAATTTTTCATTGTAAACAACTATGGAACTATGGAACTATTTGTGCACTTTGCCTTTTGCAATGTTGAGGAGTCACTGGGAATCAAACATCAGAAAACCTTTGCATTGTTGATCTTTGTTGATCTTGTGACTTTTATCAGAAGCCATCATGAGCTTATTTGCAGAAAAGCTTCCAATGAACACACCCTGAGCTCTCACTTTAAAATCAAATGCAAGAACCTTTTTTTGTGGCTAGCTTGTGTGCAGCACCACAAACAGATATTTACCACTCTGTGCACTTTGGCACAAATAGTTCACTGCTCTTTGCCAGAGTTGCCGTGTACACAATGATTTTGTCCCACAAGTCCAACCCCACAAGATCTTTTTAGTCAGACTCACAATCTCTCCAAGAAAGACAATAATCAGACAGCTAAAGATACAGCCGTTTCAAGAAAGATCAACTTTTTTTGAAGAAAGTTGTTGCCCCAGTAAGCCAAAACCTGGAAGAAATCTCCCTGACAGGTTTTGTTTCTTCTGTATTTGCCACATTAGCAGAGAGACAAAACCAAGCAAGAGGCAAAACTCAAGTTGCGGCCACCTGTTTTCAAATCTCAGGCGCACCAGGGCAAAAATTTTGTTCTACAAAAGTTGCCTTGCACCCCAGTGTGGTAATCAGGATATCATACCAATCAAAAGCCACAAATTTCAAAACATTATTATTGTCAAATTTTATGTTAGAGTCTTTAGGTTTCCAGTTTTGGTTTGAATAACTCAATTATGAATATTCAATGCAGAATTTAATTGAGTTACGAGTTATTACTGATTGGAAATGATTTGTGGAAAAGAAAGTGTGAGTGAAGGACAGTTAGAAGAGGAAGATTATTTAGTTATGGAGTTTTTATCTGTCTGTATTAGGGCTGGGACCCGGCCCTGAAACTTCGTGGCTGGCCCCGGGGCCGGGTCTGGCTCTGGCTAGACCCAAGAGCCACCAGGAATCAATCAGGGCCAATCGGGGCACACCCTGAGCCTTAACAACCCACGGTGCGGCTTGAGTTTGGGTGCAAAAGGCATTCAAAAGAGGGTTCTCATTGTACTCTCATTGCTGGACTAGCTCTTGGGACAGGCTTAAGTCTCACAATTGAGGCAACTCAAGAAATGGGTACAGCATATCCAGCTGTATGTTGAAAAAAAACCCGCGGGCACTACGGCGACCCAGCCCGCCCGATGTGCCTGCAGGGCCTTTGAAGCTCCCATCAGTAGGCTCTCATGGGTCAAGGCACGTACCGTTAGCCTCCAAGAACTGCTTGGGCAGAGTTGGCCGGCCGGGACCGGGACCGGGTCACAGCCCTAGTCTGTATTAACTTGATTTATGGTTTATGAGAGGTTGAAACCATCAAATTTTCAAAAATCCAGATTGAAGTGGGTCATCAACAATCAATAACAATTAATAATATTAAAACTAATAAAATTAAATCATGAGAAGGATTATTGAATCATTGAAGAATAATTACACAGCATCATCAACTTAAAATCAATCACTAATCAGAAGACCTCAATTATTATCAGAAAAGAAATTGTATAAGCCATTTGATTTGTAGAGTAATCATAAGAGGAGTATTATTTTGAGTAAGATGTTTAGAAGCAGCTGAAGACAAAAATTAAGAGTGTGAATTGATGTGTTGCTTACTAAATTTGTACTATGATCATTATTTTATTTTATTTTATTTTGTTTTATTATATTTGAGATGGTAAAGAAGGTTTTCTAGAGCTGTTTACCACTTTCTTGTTTATGGTGTATATATTTGTAGCCTTTTGGCAAAATTCTCTTTCCTTTTTTCTTTATCTTATACTTTTATTGTAGTGTTGAAGATCATCATTTTCTTACTACATCTGTACTAAGTCCACTAAATACACCCCTTTCATAGTAAAGGAGAAATTTCTTTAGGTTTTATAAGACCATAAGTCTTTTTTGTCATGCATAGCTTCTCTTGTGTATAGTCCTAATATTGGTAATGTAGTCTCCAAATGTCATTTTTGAGTCAGAAACTTGGATCTGGCCAAGAAAAATACAGAAAAAAAACTTGTAATTGGGTTGCTTAGAAAAGCTATGCATGGAAAGTGACCAAGCTGAGCATTTTACAAGTCGTCTAGGAAGGTTGAAATGTTGATATTCAAGCAAGAACATTGAAATTGAACATTGGTGCGGAAAGTTCAAAGGCTTTGGCACTGGCCACTATACTGCTGCTGAGGACTCCATCATGCATGTCCTCCCATACGGTGTGCCAGTCTTCATACGCCCTTGACTTGTTTAGATAGGGTTGCATGCAATTAAGCCACCCGCACAAAACACATCTTGATGCTGGCTTCGCTCTCACACCAAAAGTATAAATTCAAAATAAGTCAAAAGTAAATTCTTACTTCTCAAAGTCATCTTTAAATTCCAAGTTTAGTGTCGACCCAGACTCGATGTGATTTTTCGACCTCATCAACAACGTCTGCACAGGTTTTCAATCGTACTCAGAATTTGATTATTGATCAGAATTCGTCTCACAGGCAACAGAACAGATCAAAGTGAAAATTTATTATCACTTTTTAGAAAACAACGACTACGATGACGAGTATTTAATTGATGATTTTGATGTAAAGAAACAAGTAAAGGAATAAATTAAGTTTTTGGATTTGAACTTTTGGTCTTCTTCTCACTTGAAACAAATGAATCAAAGTTAAAAAGATCAAATGATTGAAATAAAGATGAATCAAAGAGCAAATGAATAGAACAAGTTTGAGATAGCCAAAAGATAATCAGTAAGATAAGATTTCTGAGAAAAGGAAATAAGACTTTTAGAAAGATGAAACATGAATTATAGATCGATAACTTAATTGGTAGTTTTTTTAGTGATTATTATAAATTATAAGGGTTAATATTGCTTTGAATCTAAATGAACATTTTGGTTTGTAAAAAGATGAATCGATCTTGGTTTTCAATTTGAAGCTTCAACTCAACTACGCTTGAAAGGCTGGGGTCGGGCCCATTTTTCTTTGGTCAATTTCTGCTTCTTTGTTTTTGAAAAACGGACAAAAAAACGTTGTTAGACTTGAAGAGAGTTTTTATAGGGAAATGACAAAAATCGAATTTACTGTATTTGAATCTAACTCGAGCTACATCCAAAGAAAAATGTTGATAAATGCGTTAGAAAATTGTTTCGAAACCAGGAGGATTGACATAAAAAAACAAAAGATAAACTTACAGTAGAGTCCAAAGTGCTTTGAACAGTTTCATCACTACCATCACTAGTCTCGAGTTTCTCGTCGATGATTATTGAAGATGGACCCTGATCGGAACCATATGCAACTGGGGTAGCATACTCCTGATGGTGTTTTTCTTTTTTAGCTGGTGTCTGATATCGAAAAATAAGAGTAAATTAGATTTGAAAATTTAAATCCTTTGTGACAAGATGATTGGAGATGATGGATGTTTGAAAGCCTAACATCAAGAGATCACTCACATAACACTCCGAAATAGCATCTGGTTGAGTTGATTGAACATACTGTGTTGTGATTTAAAATTGTCAGATACAGCCTTGAAAGAACAGTGAAAGTGGAATAAATGAAGATAATAAGTTTGAAAATCTACCAACTTCAACTGGAATCGGATTAGCGAATGAAGCGCTTATAGAAAATAACATGATAAATACTAAAGAAACCAAATATAGATTCATCACGGAAGATTGCATATCTACTTTTTAAGAGGAGTAAGGTGATAAGATGTCAAAAACTTGTGTAATGGATTTAAGATGTTGAAGAGATGAAGGAACCCGTGCAGACGTTCTTATATGTTGATAGGTGGGTGTTTTTTCTGAAAAAGAGAACAACCGAATAGAAGTTGAATATTTTGAGATCTAGAATCTAGATGGGACAAAAACGGTTTGGGGATGTACTCCTGACAGTGACTGATCAGACAATATAAAAAACAACCTCAAATCGATTTTGCAAAAAAACAAGGAGATTCTCTCTCTTAACTCAAATGGAACTCAAACTCAAACGCGCGGACTGGGGATGTTGAGGTACAAAAAAATAAACAGATCAGATGTAAAAAAAGTTGTAGTTGAGTATCCCAACGGGAATAAGAGCGGTAATCTCGGCTTAATATCAGATAAGAGTAAACCCTCGAACGGTGGAGACAAGAAAGGTTATCAGTTGTTGAAGATTAAGATGAGATTTGTAAATGAAAGCGAGGAATTTTTTGAGATCAAACAGGTTACACTGGATGTTGTTAAGGAAGAATTGATATTTTGATGAGTTTGATGAGTGAGAAGAAGCAATCCGATCAATCTGATGGCAGTGATTATATACTCTCCAAGGCATCCCCACCTCACCCCAAATCAAACACACAGTCTTCTACAAATCCGTATCAAATTGTCAATGCTCAAGGATCTACAGATGTCCATTTCCTTGGCACGCGCTTCTCTCAGACCCAATCTATGTAATGCATTATAATCTGCAAGCGACCTTTCAAAATGTTTCCCCTTTACCTTACCCCTACCATTACCATCATCAATTCAATTCAATTCAACATTCTGTACCCCTTCCTTTCCCCTTTACTGAATGTTTCGATTTCTGTATTTCTTGATGATTTCAAAGTTAACTTCAAAAGTGATTTTCTATTGCAGCTTGTGGTGGTTTTCCGTTTCCCCATGTATACTTTTTGGGAAATCTTGATTTTCGGATTTTCAACTCCCAAAAGTCATTTTGACTTTACAACAGCAGCAACCTTCAAGGTCCTCTCATTTTTCACCTTAAAGAACATTTCTTGTTAATCACATCTCCTTGTGATGTCGTGGTGTCTCTTGCCTTTTACAACTCATAATTTGACATTCCTTCCTTGAGGATTCAAAGTCTATGCAAAGATTATTGACTTCATGGAAAATTAAGGTTGAATTTTGATCGTCATCTTCACAATCGTCAATTTTGTGCGGCTACTCTAAAAGGATGAATAAATTCGATCAGATGGTTATGCAACTGTCAATTGCTTTACATCTTTTCGCGATCACAATTTTCAAAATATCACATTCTTTGATATCATAATTCACTCTGGAATTATTTCTCATCTCTCTAAGAATATCGCATTTCATTGATTTTTTCACTATCACATTTGAATCTCGATTGATTTTACGATCTCGTGCAATTAAGCCTCCACATTGCGCAATCCAGCCTCCGCAATCAATTTTTTGCTCTCACTTGGCACCTCGTGCAGACAAAAAAACGCACAAAAACATGTTAATCCTTGTGAGCCATCCGTCGAGAACTCTAATCATTCTCCCTCTTTTGCACAGTTGTTTTTTAGATAAGAATAATTTGAGATAAACTTTTACATCTGGACTTTTGCAAACTCTTATGTAATGAAATAAGTGTTTTCAACTTTCAACATGAATATTTGACTTGATGCATTGAAATGTACACACAAAATAATCGTACGACGATCTCAAATTTAATCTTTAAATCTCAATCTGATTTCCAAAGACGCTTGAAAAACCCAATGAGATTTCATCTCAAGTTTACCTGACACCCCTCAATAAACCTTGGAAATGCTTCATCTTATACGAGGGATTCAAATCTCAATTTGCAAGCAACCAGATCGTTGATCTTTAAAATCAAAAATCGAAACTCATAATCGATGCAATTATCATTGTAGTTGAATTGAAAAGGGATAATTTCTCATGTTTGAATATTTTTCAACTGGCTTCATCAATTACTCTTTCCCGCTGCTGCGTCAATATCACTTGATTCAGCGGGTCTCTTCTCGTATGTAATTGTTTATTACTTGCTGATTTAGATTTCAGTGATGAAGCAGTGAGCGTTGTAGACTTCGTCAAAGGCGTTTTGAGAGGCTTAATCCACAAAGTATTCTTTGCTTCATGAAGTGTCTAGGCCCGGTTAAAACAATTCTCTCCTGATACTATAATGTAAAAGACGTTCTTCCAATAGCACACATCAAAACCCTCACCCTGGGTGAAATAACTTGAAATGCAAAACTTGTAGGTTTTTCATTTTTGATTTTAGTGATAGAAGAAAGAGTTGTTACATAATTATTACTATACAACGCTGCCGACAAGAGCTTGATCCTAAACTTCTGAGGCCACTCGAAGGCGCGTTATGAAAAGTACCAAGCACATGTCCAAAGATACATCAGACTCATTGATGAGGAAGCTTAGCCTTGATGATACAAGACAAAGAAGATGGTGGGTTTCATCTCTTGGTTGCTATTAGAATAGAATGGTCTTTTTTACTCCCTGTTAAATGTCATTGCTTCAAAGGTTAATGATCATGTTCCGTGTTTAACTGGGATCATGAAAATGAGGGTGCAGCTGGAAGGGTGAAGTCATTTTTTTGATATCACCGATTCAATTACTTGATTGACCTCTGAATTACAAGTCTTGTCAAAATTCATAGAGGGTGTGGCGATCCGATTCCAGGGGGATATATCAGGAGAATTGATCACTGAAAGCAACTTGCAAGATATGTCCGCACACCTTGCAAGGAGACCTATGGCGAATTTGAATGTGCCAAGTCCAAAACCCCTATCACAGGTCAAAAACCATGAATACAGGAGGTTCTCAACGGAAAGCATTACGTATTATCCAAAGGGTGACCATCGCCTTTGGATTTGTTCATGAGATCCATTTTCCGTTGCCATCACTTGAGCTTGATGCTTCACACTTACGATCCGTTCTCCCATCTTCTCTTAAGCAACCAAGATATCCATGCATATATCAAGCGTAAACCTTGGGGAAAGGGCTCTCGACCTCAAATCAAAAACCTAATTTCATGAACGTGTGATGTCAAATGAACGTTTTGTGATGGTGAATGATCCATTTCAAATCGACAATCAACGTTGTACCATCATGTTCAATGAAGCGAACGTTCAATGTCGATAAATGAAACGTTGAATGAACGATAAACGATTGAAGTAAAAGACATGAAAGTTCAAGGATGAGATGAAACTGGTCATCAAATTTTCAGCTCCATCATGATCATAAGATGAAACGATTGATAAGAGCAACTCTCGGGTGAATCCGGTCGTTTTGAATTGATTCATGATTTTCCTTTCGTTTCTCCACTTCAGGCCTTTTCATTCTGACTTTAAGACGATTCACTTCCTTAAGACCAGATAACTCATCATCATCGAAATCGTTACATTGGAACGGCACATCTGTTGTATCACTGAAGATGTTGAAATCCAGTTCAATCCAACTTTTACGGAAAGATAAGAGATCAGATTGGAGTGTGAATCAAATTGAAAACTTCAATCAGAATTTATTATCATCAATTTTAACGTGTTTAAAGGAAGTAGAGCGGAATTCATCATTCGGAGCATTGAACTCGAATCAAAATATCAAACCACAAACACCCGAGGAGTTGATAGACGAAAGCCCACTGGAAAACAATCAATTGATCGAAGAGATTGAGATCTTGAATAGGAAGAATGAAAAATTCAAATTTAAGATGAATCTGAAAGATGATGAACACAATACCTCGAATGAAATAAGATTAATGTTGAGCAATTTAGATCAAGCTGAGATGATTTCTTATCTGAACTTTCAACATTTTGCATTCTTTCTTGATGCTGCAAATTTAAATTTGATCATCATTTCACATTTGGTCCATATTCAACTCAAAAATCAACCTCAAGTCCATGATCGAGATTCATTGATATTGCCAAATTCATTGGATTTAATCCTTCATAATATCCAAGTTAAATTCAGTCAATGTTATCCAAAGGCATCAACAATAACAACAACAGCTAAATCGCAAAGTACAACCTGCGATCAATCTCAACATCACCATCAAACTTTACCGATCCGGGTCTTGGATGTCGCAATTCAGCATCCCCATCTCGAAGCAATCAATTGGCTTGATCCCAATCCAACATCATCTTTATCATCTTTATCAATTTCATTCTACCAATTGAGCAAACAAGCTTTTGAATTATCACAATTGATCAAACGACATTTGAAGGTGATTCAGAAACAACAACCGCAACATGTCATAGGAATCTTGATACCCAAACATCCTATTATACCTATCACTTTATTAGCTATCTTAATGTCAGACTCAATCTATTTCAATTTAGATCCAAATCAACCCAATAAAAGATTAAAATCCATTTTGAATCAATCTAAAATTTCGTTATTACTACATTTTAATTTACAAGATGATCACTCTCATCATCATAATTTGATTGATCAGTCTGATTATCATACTTTGGACATGAGTGACTCCTTTCATCATTCTATTCTACCCGAATTAAATGGAACAGCTTCTATTGGAAGTGATCAAATTCTAGTCAAAAATAATACCCATTTGATACAGGATGATGATAATCATGGATCAAATCAATTTTCCACCGTTCAAGATCAGCTTTCATCTATAAAGTCTAATTTATCCAGCATTTCATTAAACTCGATCGCTTATTATATTTCAACTTCAGGTACAACCGGACTACCTAAACTGATTCAAATATCACATCAAAATCTATCACAATTCTTCCAAAATTATCGAAACCGATTTGGTAGAACATCGAATCCTCAATCTAGAGTTTTACAATTTGCTTCGAATTCATTTGATGTACATGTGATGAGTATTTGGGATACGCTTTTAGTCAGTTTTGAAATTTATATTTTCTTTCCAATGCCAATTACATTTGCTAACTAATTGTCTAACTAATTGTTCATGTATTGATACAAATAGCATGGTGCAACAGTTTGTATGACTACAACGGATTCACTTCAAACTGATTTGATACAAGTTATCATCTCACAATCATGTGATATAATAGATTTAACTCCATCAATGGCCAATCTTTTATTATCTCATTCATTATTCACCGACACTGAGAATTTATCAATCCAAGAAACCCACAGAATGTGGTCAAAATCAGGCTTCAAAGTTAAACAACTCAATACGGGTTCTGAGTATGTACCAGCTTCACTCAAAAAGGCTTTCCTTTCACGTGGTATCAATGTGTGTGTGGATTATGGTCCTACCGAAACTACTGTTGGTGTGATTTCATCTTTTATGGATTCAAATGATTATCAAAAGTTGAAGGCTTTGACTTTAGATGATATCGGAGTACCGACCGGCTTAAATGAAGTTTATATCTTAGATGAAGATCTAAAAGTCGTACCTTTTGGCGAAGTGGGTGAAATCTGTATTGGTGGAAATCAAGTTTCATCTGGCTACCTTGACCCAAAGTTGAACTCAGGAGTCTTTATCGAACTTGATCTAAAAACTTCATCTTTGAACCAAACTCAAGAGAATAATGAAAGACTTCAAAGAATTTATCGGACAGGTGATCTTGGACGGTATTTGACGGATGGCACCGAGGGTTACGGCTCCATTCAATATTTGGGTCGTAAAGATTCTCAAGTCAAAGTTTCAGGTGTCAGAATTGAATTAAGTGAAGTAGAAGCTAAACTTAATCAACTCCATCTCATACAACCTCGTCAGGTTCGATCTATTGTCGTTATTCAACCTAAACCGAATTCAGGTCTAGTTGGATTCATTAAATTAAATTCTTCTAGTACTATCACCACTTCTCCGAGTCAAGTTTGTCAAATCTCAGGAAGAAATGATCGGATTGAAATCTTATTACCGGATGAATCGATTCGGTTCGAAAATTTAATCGATGAGATCAATCAAGAATTAATGAAAGAACTTTCAAGTTCGATGATCCCTCGTCAATGGTACATAACCAATCAAATCCCATTGCAAATCTCTGGTAAAACTGATAGGGGAATTTTAAAACAACTTTATTTGGATTATCACAGCCACCAGAATGAATTGATTCCTTCTGATCAAAATCAAACTTTTAATTTTGATTCTACATCAGTTGAAGAACTGGTTTCCAAAGCTTGGATATCGTCCCTCGGCTTACCTGAAGAATATCAATTCAAATCAACTGATGATTTCATAAGATTAGGCGGAGATTCAATAAGTTTAATGAAATTGATTGGAAAGATTCGTAAAGCGGGATACTTGATTAATTATTCCTCATTCTCTAAACAAAACTCATTCAAGTTTCAAGAATTCATCGAAGTGTTGAATCATGAAAGTAAACTTTCAAATGAAGTAGGAAAAGTTTACAAAGAATTTGATCTTCTGGACTCGAAACTTAAGGATAATTGGATACATTTTTTGAATGAATCATATTCAATCCCATCGGATGAAATTGAAGATCTATTACCTACTGCCCCTGCACAAAACTCCATACTAAGTTCAAGTATTGGTACTGATTTATATTTCGCACAAGCTACTTATAATATGAAAGGTTACGATTTACGACAACTTCAGATGTCTCTGATTGAAATGATCAAGTTTCATCCGATGTTTCGTACTAGATTTTACTTACATCCTCAATTTTCTATCATCCAATGTATCATGAAATCAACTTCTAAGGACTATGTGATCCAGGAGATAGAAGGGATTGAAGTAAAGGATGAAGAGGAATTAAATCGATCGATCGAAACTCATTTAAAGAATCAACTTTATTCTCACTCAAATTATAGATGGGGAGACACCAATGTAGAAATCAAGCTATTTTGTACGAAGAAAAATGATTCTATTAAATTAAGTTTATCAATGCATCATTCTATTAGTGATGGTTGGACACTCGATTTACTCTTTGACGAACTTCATCAGCGTTGTCATTTTAAAGAAGCCGATACCAAACCAATGATCGTTACACCTTATGGAGAATTTGTAAAAGCGTCAATCGACCAGACAACAACTTTGGAAGCAAAGAAGTATTGGGAAACGTACCTGAATCAATTTAATCCAATCACATGGCCAAGAAACCCTACCGAAGCTCTAAGAACAAGTGAACATATCTCAACAACTTGGTATGATCCCGATCAAAAACTAATTCGACTTTCCAAATCTCATTCTTATACGCCTGCGATTGCTACAAGAGTAGCAACAGCTATTGGAATCTTTAATTGGGCGAGAGACAATCAAGAGCCAAAAGATCTAATCATGGGAGTGGTAAGAAGTGGTAGAGAGATCGAATTGCATGGTAGATCAATAGCAGAAGAAGTAAGGGGATGTTGTGTAAAGGTTTTACCAAGTAAAATCACATATCATAATCAAAGAAAGATCAAAGAATTGATTCAAGAAGAAATCCAACATGAATCGAATCTAAAATCAATTAATCAAACTGGTGTAAAAGAAAGTATGAAGTTGATTGAAGATCAGTTTAAGGTTTTGTTCACTTATCAAGCTGGACTTAAATATAAACCTGAAACAGTTAAGATGGGAAGCGTTTTTGGAATTAGTATTGAAATTACTCCTAATGAAGTTTATGATGCTTTTGAAGTTGAGATTTATTATGATGTAAAGTTTCTAGAAGATCCGGATAAGTTATTAAATGAAATTGTCAAAAGTTTGGACGACTTAAGGAATCATGATTTTGGTGAAACGAATTTGGGTTTAGAGAATCATAAGGAAGAAAAAGAAATCGAGAAGGCAAACGTCTTGAAGAAAGCTTGGTGTCAAGTTCTTGGAATACAACTTTCTACCATCAAAGAAACAAGCAAGTTTAGAAACCTTGGAGGTGATTCGGTAAGAGATTCAATTCTTTTGGTTTGTTTTGAACAGGAATGATTTTGATGAATTGTGTATTTTTGGGTTGGTTCAGATCGGTTTAATGAGATTGAGTCAGATTCTCAAGGGATTTGGGTATGGGTTTATTTCATGTGAAAGGATCAAACTCATCAAAAATGATCAGTTTGATGAAATGTTGAAAAGCTTGAAAAAGCTTTGAATTTTCAAATTGCGTTGTGTTTCGTGTAGCATGAAAGTCTTTTTTTTGATTTTTTTCAATACAACTTGGCAATGGAAAAATATTTTTCCTGTAACTCTTTTCTACATCCTGGAAACATTTGTATTCGTGTTTTGTTATTATGAATGAGATATTCCAGTTAGAAAGCGATAAGGGAAAATGATCTGCTGAGCTTAGGAAGTATGTCAGATGATGATTCTTTTGGGAATCTTTGTTTTTAGTCTATATAGTATATAATTATTTCGAACTTCATTTTTTAAAGGTCATGTAGAGTATAAGTTATAATTTGAGAAATGTCATTATGGTTTCTTCACAGATTTGATAAGCAAAGCACCAATATTCTTGTAAGCTTTATTTCGAAAGGTCTTCCTAGAAAAAGTGAACATCAATAGGATCCATAGATATGATTTCTAAGATTTTCTTGTTTTAATTTTGGGGGTAACTTTTGACTCTATGCTTGTGAGCTTGGCTGCATTAAAGAATCGGATTACCTTCAGAGTTGTGAAGAGGAACATAAGAGGACTCACTGCAACTGGAGTAAAAAAGAGGACTTTGAAAGAATTGACTATCAAAAGGATGAGGCTACTACCAAACGCGGGTCATGGATCTTCCTTTTTTAAAAGAAGGTTTAGTTGGGAGCTCACGATGCAAAGACGCTCGTGTTCTCAAAAATCCAATCAAACTAGATCAAATTGATAATTAAAAAACCACATACGAATGTTATAGATATTGAACCAAACACGCAAAAAAAGTTTAATTTTGCAGAAAAACAAAATTGCTCAGTTTATGAATTTCTAAAACAGAACAAAAGTCAAGATTTGGAAGAAAAGATAATCGAATACACAATATAAAGACTAGAACTTGAAACATAATAATAATGAGAGTTTTCAGAGCAACAGGTGTCCATGATGAGATAAATAAACGTAGTGTAAGTGTCAATGGTTGAAATGAAATAAAGATTGTAAAAACAAGAGAAACAAAAAAGAAAGTAATGAAACGCAAAATGAAAATGACATGTGAAAAGTTAGAAGAAAAAATAGAACCCATTCAAGAACATCAATCTAAGATGATAATATTGATTGGTTATCAACTTATTTCAATTGGATCTTTATTTCTTGTTTGCTTGAGCCATAGCAGCCTTTTCAGTGTTGCTTGAATCATTCTCTCCATTTTCAGAGGAAGAACTGGTAGGGTAATTGCAGGATTCAGTAGTAGGGTAGTTGAAATCAGGTTCAGGTACTGGTTTGTCCAACAAAGGTTTGGTTGGGTTCTTGGAAGGTGGAGGTGTGTGGGTTTCAGGACTAGTTATACCAGGCTGATTCTTCTTGGGCAATGGCTCTCCATTCATGTACATAGAACCAGGGTTCTGGCTGTATGGGAACGGATTGTTCACATTACTTCCTTGATCCTTTGGCTCCTTGGAACCAGTGTTGCTCATCCCAGTAGGATAATTACTCTCCTCGGGTGGAGAAGAGGGATCTGCTTTGGGCTGGTTGGGATTAGCTGGGATCGAATGATCATTTGATTTGGGCTGGTTCACAGCCGGTGCAGGTTGTTGGATAGGAGTATTGGTTCCTTGCATCTTGGGTTTGCCTTCTGAGAGATTCAAGGAGAACGGATCAGACAAGGCGTTCATAGTAGGTAAAAGATGATGAGCAGAAAGGGTAATACCAGGTTTGCCCTTGTCCGTCAGGGAAGTCACAGTGGGCAAGTTACTTCCTTCAGTGGGATAGTCACCAGATTTTTCACTATTCGATGGTTTACCTTGTTCTGAGAGATTAAAAGCAAGCAAATCAGACAAGGTGTTGTAGAAACTGTCAGAGCAGGGAATGATAAAGTTCAGAAACTGAATCTTATGAACTTTCAAATCCCGCGAGTCTGAGTTAACTCACCTGTCAGAGCAGGGAATGATAAAGTTCAGAAACTGAATCTTATGAACTTTCAAATCCCGCGAGTCTGAGTTAACTCACCTTTCACCCAAGAAGAAATAGCATTTCTTGGATCAGTATTGTATTCCATCACATTGAATATAAGTATGACTAAGAAATGAATAAATGAAAAACATAGTTTTGAATCAAAAACATACCTGTCAGAGCAGGGAATGATAAAGTTCAGAAACTGAATCTTATGAACTTTCAAATCCCGCAAGTCTGAGTTAACTCACCTTTCACCCAAGAAGAAATAGAACTTCTTGGATGAAGAAGGGGTCTCAAGACTTCGCTGCTCTTTGAGGTTTATAAACAAACAGTAGTTCAGCGATACATAGGTTTAAATTGATGACAAACAATTAAAAACACAACAACATGATTAAGCGTTACATATGATAATTAATTGATAAAAATTGAGATGTGAAATATAAAATTGTAATGTGAGATTTCAATCGTGTGAGATGTATTTTAATAGATGTAATTGAGACTTTACTTTAACAGGTGTTCATAGCTAAAAGATGAGAAGCCAAAAGGGTGATACCAGGTTTTCCCCTGTCCGTCGGGGAAGTTACAGTGGGTGAGTTACTTCCTTCAGTTGGATAATCACTAGATTCCGCACTATTCAATGGTTTACCTTGTTCTGAAATATTTGAAGCAAACAAATCAGGCAAGGCGTTCATAGCTAAAAAATGAGGAGCCAAAAGGGTAATACCAGGTTTGCCCTTATCCGTTGGGGTAGTTACAGTGGGCGAGTTACTTCCTTCAGTTGGATAATCACCAGATTCAGCACTATTCAATGGTTTACCTTGTTCTGTGTGATTCAAAGCAGATGTATCAGCCAGGTTGTTCACAGGTAAAAGATGAGAAGCCGGCTGGTTCTTACCAGGTTTTCCCTTGTCCGTTGGGGAAGTCACAGTAGGTGAGTTGCTTCCTTCAGTGGGGTAATCACCAGATTCAGTGACATTCAATGGATTACTTTGACCAGTGCTGTTCATGGTGGGGGATCCAGTCGAGTTGTTAACATGCCAGTTCGGAGTATTGGTCACATTGAACTCAGGTTGATTGTTCTTCTTGTCCAATGGAGAAGTCACACCGGGTGAGTTGCTGCCTTCAGTTGGATAATTACCACCGTTTGGTTCAACGGTGGAGCCGTTACCTATTGCAGTGCCATTGTTAACCAATCAAAAGTAAAGAAAACTGACATCAACATCTAGGGCAACCGATGGAAATGGAAAAGTTCAGTCAGTTTGTTCTTACCTGATGGCGAAGGCATACCAGTTGAAGGATACCCGCTTCCCTCAGTTGGGTAATCACCAGATTTGGTGACATTTGGTGGATTACCTTGGCCGGTGATGTTCATGGGGGGGGATCCAGTCAAGTTGTTAACATGCCAGTTTGGTGTATCTGTTGTGTTCATAGCAGGTTGTCCCTTTTCCAAGGGAGAAGTCATGGTGGGTGATGGATCTCCTTCAGTTGGATAATTGTTACTGTTGGAACCAATGGTGGATCCGTTGCCTTTTTGGGTACCATCATCAAATGAGCAAAGTAGAGGAGAGTGAAATCAATATTGAAAGAAAATTTACGTAGAAGATAAGAGCAATTTTATTCTTACCAGACGGCAAAGGCATACCAGATGATGGATATCCGCTTCCTTTGGTCGGGTAATCAC
The DNA here is from genome assembly GCA_002157085.1 of Melampsora occidentalis. Lineage (NCBI taxonomy): Eukaryota > Fungi > Basidiomycota > Pucciniomycetes > Pucciniales > Melampsoraceae > Melampsora > Melampsora occidentalis. The sequence goes on along the minus strand of KZ148642.1, from coordinate 32,742 downwards.
CGGATTTGGTGACATTCAATGGATTACCTTGACCAGTGCTGTTCAAAGCAGGCAACCCAGTCAAGTTGCTAACATGCCAGTTTGGAGAGTTGTTTTTGTTCATATTGGGTTGACCCTTGTCCAATGGAGAAGTAACAGTGGGTGATGGTTTTCCTTCCGTTGGATAATTGTCACCGTTTGAACCAACAGTGGTGCCGTTTCCTTGTCCACTGGTATTATTGACTGATAAGAGGTGAAAATAGATGAAACAAAGGTTCAGATGGGCAAAATTGAGATCCAAGATCAGGGATAGAGATTGAGAGAAGTTGTTCTTACCAGATGGCAAAGGCACACCACTTGAGGGATATCCGCTTCCTTCAGTTGGGTAATTGCCAGACTCACTGACATTTGATGGTTTACCTTGATCAGTACCGTTCATACTAGGTTAACCCTTGTCTAATGGAGAAGTCACAGCGGGTGAAGTGTTCCCTTTGGTTGGGTAGTTGTTACCGTTGGAGCCAATGGTGGAACCGTTGCCTTTCCGGGTACCATCATCAAATGGGCAAAGTAGAGGAAAGCAAAATCAATATTGAAAAAAAATAGATTGATGTATGTAGAAGCTACAAGCGAGTTGATTCTTACCAGATGGCAAAGGTATACCAGATGAAGGATATCCACTTCCTTCAGTCGGGTAATCACCAGATTCAGTGGCATTCAATGGTTTTCCTTGATCAGTACCGTTCATACTAGGTTGACCCTTCTCTAATGGAGAAGTCACAGCGGGTGAGGTGTTTCCTTTGGTTGGGGAGTTGTTGCCGTTGGAGCCGATGGTGGATCTGTTGCCTTTCCGGGTACCATCATCAAATGAGCAAAGTGGAGGAGAGTGAAATCAATATTGAAAAAAATAGATTTTTGTATGTAGAAGATACAAGCGAGTTGATTGTTACCAGATGGCAAAGGTATACCAGATGAAGGATATCCGCTTCCTTCAGTTAGGTAATTGCCAGATTCACTGACATTTGATGGTTGCCCTTGACCAGTACCATTCATACTAGGTTGACCTTTGTCTAATGGAGAAGTCACAGCGGGTGAGGTGTTTCCTTTGGTTGGGTAATTGTCACCATTGGAAAATCCGTTGCCTGAGACTGGGATGTTTTTGACTGATAAAGGAAAGGTAGAAGTTAGTATATTGATATTGTCAATAGCAGATAAAGGCAAATTATTTCTTACCTGATGGAGAAGTCATGTTTGGCATAGGGTTTGTTGAAGGATTACCTTTTCCTTCTGTCAGATAATTACCAGATTCACCCTGGCCAGTTCCGTTCATACCGGTTGATGGTTGCTCAGTAGAAGGGCTGTCATGGTCGGATGGTGAAGTGACATTAGGCATGGCAGTCATTGGATAACCTGCACTGGGGTGTGAACCATTTGTCCCAACATTAGGTTGCTGAACTTCACCAGTGCCTTTTGAGCACGGCTCTTGTTCACCTGGAGAAGTGTGAGTACCTGTTCCGTTAGAAGTACAAATGTTGTCATTTGAGCCAGTTGAATTTGTGTTAGGCATACCAGTCCTTGGGTAATTATTGTTGGATGGAGAGACTGGACCTGTTGTGCCGTTCATAGGTTGATTGCCTGGGTTGGCACCGTTCATAGCAGGTGAGAGAGGTGACTGATCAACAGGTGAAGAAGGTACACCATTGGAGTTATTTTTGTTGGTTGGGGAAGTCACGCTGGGCATACCAATGTTTGGATAATCAGTGTTTTCAGCTGGAGTTCCAGAAGGGTTTGTTGATGGTGATTGGGTTGTTGGAGGAGTTTGAGACAACCTGTTGTTGGTAGGGATGTTGTCGCTTGAGCTGGTTGAATTTGTGTTAGGCATACCAGTTGTTGAGTAATTATTGTTTGATGGAGATCCTGACCAGTTGTGCCGTTCATAGGTTTATTGCCTGGGCTGGTACCGTTCATAGCAGGTGAAGGAGGTGACTGATCAACAGGTGAAGAAGGTACACCATTGGAGTTCTTTATATCAGTTGGAGAAGTCACGCTGGGCATACCGGTTTTGGGATAATCAGTATTTTCAGCTGGAGTTCCAGACGAGTTAGTGGAAGGTTATTTGGTTGTTGTACCGCCTGATTGCCCATCAGTTCCATTCAACATCGGTTGAGAGTCAGGCTTGGGCATGTTTGGAACAGGAGTTGAATTGCCCATTGGATTAGGTTGACCACTTCCTGAGTTACTAGCAGGTGAAGTAGTTGTAGGAATTTGATCACCACTACCTGGCTGGCCAGAAGGATTGGTTGAATCAGTAGGGCCTTGTGAACTAGTTGGTTGACCAATGATCAAAGGCTTGCAATGTTTGCATCCTTTTCAACAATGCAAGTGACCGTGTGCAGGTTTGGAAACAGGAATGCTTGACTGGTTGCTGTTAGGAGAATTGTTGGAGCCAACGGGTTGGTTTTGCATTGGAGGAGCACCGGTATCATTAGTTTAGGGAGAGGTGGTAGGAGATTTGGTCTGAGGAGATGAGTTGCCCGGGTTGTTAGAATTCACTGGAGCTGGGTTTCCGGCAGTGGGTTGGGAAGTCATCGGTGAGATTGTCAAACCATTCCCGTTTGGCATAACATCGCCACCTGAGTTATTGGAAGGCATTGGAGTGCCTTGGTTGGGATAAGGAGACAATTCAGTGGGAGATGAGATTGAAGGGGAATTGGTGTTAGGTGATGCTGATCCATTCAAGGGAGAAGGTGTGTTGTTGACGCTGGGCATCAAAGTGCAATTGCTTGAAGTGGTGCCATCAGTAGGGCTCGTGGTATTGTCGGCCATACCATTGGAACCAGTGAAATTTCCAGAGGTATCATTAGAGCTCATTGCAGGGCATCCAAAAGAGGTTCCATTATCAGGACTTGTTGTAGGGTAATCAGATGTGGAATTATCAGAGCTTGTCATATTTCCTGGGGATGGGAGGTTACCGGAAGTCAGATAATCATCAGGGCTAGTGGTGTTGGTATTGCCAGTGACATTGCTGGGAGCAGCGATACACCAAGGAGAGGTGGTGTTGGAAGGATCAGTAGAGTTGATTGGCAAAGTAACATTAGGACTTTGATCAGCACCAGGAGATCCAACATCTGGCAATCCACTGGAAGGAGTGGTAATGCTGTTCTTGGGACCTTGACTAATTCCTTTCTGACACTTCTGGATAATATTGTCAAGATGAATCCCGATTGACTCAAAGAGCTTCGTATTGATTTGAGTCTTGAGTTCACTGATCACTTCAGGGGAGATATTGATCAAAAGTTCAACAAATTTTACAATCTTCACAACAAAGTCTTCCAATACCTCTGTAAACAGGAAATCCAAAACATAAGCTTAAGTGATGATCAGTAGGAGGTTAAGACGTGAATTTAAAAAATCAAAAAGTTAACGAACTTTTTGTCATTGACATAACTGCTTGATCACCAGTTCCAATGATAATCTTGATGGTTTTTTGAAGTTGATTCATAATCTCAACAATAGTTCCCTTGAACCGGGCCTACAAAATTTACAAGAGTTCAATTATTGTGAAACTTTTATGATAGAAAAGATGGAAAAAATGTTTTTGAGAAAAGGAAAAGACTTACTAAATCATTTGAAGAATGATTCATCCCACCACAGCCACAATCACTTAAATGTCCAACAGCTTTATTGAATTCATTCATCATAGTTTGTAAATTCACTTCAACTTGATGTCTAGCCGAATCACTGAGAGTTTGAGGATCAGAAGTGTTGTTTGGATTGGTTGAAGTTCGATTAGAATTTTCATGAGAACAATGTCCTTTGATATGATTTGCAGAGCTAGTGACCGCAAGTTTTGAATCAGTCAAGTTATCTTGTTTATTGGGTAATCCTCTACAGATCACACTGTGCCATGGGAGTGAGCCATAGCTGTGAAAAGAAATCCTGTAGTTGATGGTTGTGGTATGATGAAGGAGGGGATTTGGGTGAAGAAAGTTCACATACCCGTTGTTTGGTGTTCCAAACAAAGCCCCATTTACACTGGCAGCTATAAATCAGATCACAACAAGTTGTCAATATTAGCAGAAGGTAAAAAAGAAATTGATCATGATGAAATAGAATAAAGAGAATGATAGAATAACTTACAAGACAGTAATAAAGAGGCTAAAGCCACGTAGCTAAACAGCATGATAGCTATTTGCTCAATCTATTTAAAATAAGGCGCCTAAAATAACTCTGATGTCTTTTCTTCAGATAAGCATAGGATCAAAGATGATAGATAAATGTAGATTGTGTTTGTTTACATTTCAAAGATAAATAACTTATAAAAGAGTGAAAGATATTATTTAAAACGCAAGCAACAATAAAGGATGGAGAATGAGGACAGCAATGATTAAGATAGAAGAAAGTAAGATAGGATTTCCTTTATTATAGATACAAGGATGATGATCAGTAAAAGAGGATAATAAAGGTTGAGAAGAAATGGGGTGGACTCTAGCGTAGAGAGTTGGGAATACATACTTATGAAGCAAGATGATATGAAAGCTTTGACACCCTCAAAAAAATAAGATAAAGATGCGAATGAGCCATTCCACATAATCCACAAGCCCTTCTCTATTGTACAACACAGATCATCTTCTAGACTCGGGATTTGAATTCTATCGATTTCTAAAGCTTGTTTGATTTCATTTTATCCACAAACAAACCATCAAGAACTATCCTTCGCTTCTTCTCTCTCTACCCCCAAAAAAGAAACACGAGACTCGAGAATATCAAGAAGTTGATGATCTGTGTGCTACACACACACACCCACACATATCATTCTTTGGCGCTCGGAAGTTTTGTCACTGTACCATACTTTTAAGTTTGAACTTCTTCATTCAGGTGTAAAGCACTTCAATCCATTGTAAAGAGAATAGAATTTAACCATCAAGAAAGAAAAGCTTAAGCGCTAAAGCTCTTGAGTATGTATGACGATGAAGGCTGAATTTGAAAAGCCAAAGTTCGGAATGACGAAGCGGTATATGAACAATAAACAAGATGATTTATTTGTGTATGTACACACGCCAATGATGGGCTCTCTGCTGGTCTCCGAATCGCTCTGAATAGCAGTTTGGATATGTATGTTCCATATGGAAACACGTTGATAACATTTCTCTGATAAAAAGTTAAAACTCTTGATCCTGTTTCCCCGCTAAGGCACGTTGAAAAGGTGATCTTGTAATCCTTCGGAAAATAAAAGAATCTCTCTCGCTATATCATCTGTAAGATCATGTTAGGCTCGTCTAAAGCTTTTATTCTCGACTGCAATCCTCTTTGTATGATCACAAGATATAAAGTTCTATAACTGTCTTACAATCAATTCAGTTTTGAACTCATCCTGAAAAGATCTTTGAATTCGAAAGTCCTAGATATGGAAGATTGTTTGTGTTTGTTTTCGTACGAAAAGAGAGAAATTTGATGAAGAATTTTGTATTTTTATAGCGAAATACCGAACGGAGAAATCGAACAAGATCACTGAGAAAAAGGACACGATGGGGTAGACCTTTTCAAGGGTTACTTGTTAAACCAACACGCTCGCATGATTCACAAACTGTTGTAAACATGAGAAAACGACAAAAGAATTAGTGAGAGTTCAATAGATAGGAGAGTCTTTAATTAGAAAGAAAGTCAAGATGAAGGATTCACCAGTAGGTTTTTCATTTTGTGAACATTGATAAACCGTATTAGTGTTATCTATACAAACTGAAAAAGAAAGAATCAAATAAGTGTTAATATTTAAAAGATGATACCAAAGAAGAAAGGAATTCAACAAGATGATTCCCAAGAGAAATAAAAGTTGTATCTGGAAGATTGCTTACTAGTTAATCCACCACCTTCTTCATATGCAGTACGGTTATAAGATTTTGTACATTGGATATCACCTGATGGGTTCGGATCAAAATGATCTTCGCCTAGTTTTTTAAAACAATTCTTTCCAACTAGATTTCCAAATAACAAACAGATAGTTTTGTCAAGTCGATTAAAAAGGCATTGGGGGTTTCGTTTAGCATAAAATTCTTCCTTATTCATGTTAAGATTGTTTGTTACTTACGTAAAAATCCATGACAAATCGTACAATTATAATTCACCCCACGATCTGAGCAAGCTGTATGAAAGACAAGAGATGAGATGAGGATTTGACAAGGAAGAGAAAGGAATGGAAAAAAGACTGACTATAAGCAGGAGTGGGATTAAGTTGAGTGGTATTCCAACCTGATCCACAAGTGACTTCTAAACCGATTGGTTTATGTTTATGAGCCAGTGTGTATGCTATGATCAAGATTAAGAAAGTGATTAAGATCAATAATGATTTAATCATTTTGAACATGATGATAATTGATGAGGATCGATGAGGATTTTAATGAAAGTATCGAAACGATTGAATGATCAAGATAAATCGATTGAAGTTGGTATTCAAACAAATAGCGTGGAGAGAAGGAAATCAGAGAGGTGTATCGATTTCTTAAACTTGGACTTGTGCTTTTAATTCCACTTGGATTCGAAACCATCTGTAGGAACAAAACATGGGTTTCATGACTGCTTGAACTGCGAAGGTCTCAGCAGTAAGAAATATATAAGATCGAGTTATACTTCACAGCTTCAAAGACTGTAAAGTGACTATTTAAGCTGTGGAACGGTTTTTGGTATTATTGATGAAACTTGTTTCGAAGCTCGATATTATTGTTCAAGATCTTAAATCAAAGTCTCTAACAAGGTTTATAAGAGTAGCCATCTAAGGCATATATGTATGTACGTAGTTTGAATCGAACCAATCTTGAATGACTTGCATTGAATTTGAAGTGAAGATCGCGATTGGTTTTCATTGAAGGAAATCAGATGACTCATCTTCAGCTCAAACGATGGAAAGAAAAGTCTTTGACAGACTGATGAAGAATAGTATGTATCAAGAATAACGATGGATTCAGGTACAGTACACCGCTACGGAGCGTAGTTTGTGATCTGAAATGAAGTTTTTGAGGATGTTTGGTAAACAAGGAAATGAAGTGATTTAAGAATTAGATTACAAAATTAAATCCGATCTGGTTGACCGTTGCTGAATATGTACTTCATCGATGATCAGGATGTTTGTTCTCATTAAATCCTTTTGTCCTTCCGCTGCAGTCTACAATGTGATTACTAAATTATTAAAAACAATCAACAGACCACCAGTCCACTGTCGATCGATGATTTGATTGATTGCTATTGATTTGATTAAAATGTGAAATGAAACTCGTGAGGTTGTGGGGAATTAAAGAGAGGTCAAATGAGCTGGAACTTGGTTGTGCAGCGTGCCAGGGAATTTGAAATGATTGAAATTCCCTTATAAAACTTTCATTTTCTCTTTCTCAATTCTCAAGGTTACCCCAAATCATTTTACATATTAATTCATCCATTCACCACCATCATCATCAACTTCGGAAGCTCTTCATCTCTTCACCGCAAGACACATTCAAATGGGTGTTACTACTTCTACTTCAACATTTCATCCTCAGTATGCTAATCCTTCAAATAATATCACTTCAAACTCTTTAATAGATCCAATCCCATTCTCACCAATCCCACATTCATCATCAAATCAATCAAATCAACATAATCCTCATATTGACATTCGATCTGGTTTTCTACCTCGTTTACCTCCAATCCGTCGTATTGAACTTCAACCTTGGTGTGAATGGGAAGATGCACTTGATCAAGCTCAAGGTCTTAAACTGGGTTTAGGTGAATCACTTGATTCTCATACAGCCTCGTGGCGACAATACATTCGTGATGGACTACCAATCCTTTCCGTTGACGATGAACTTGCTAGTGATTTACCTTTACTTCGTAGAGCTCATCTTGTCCTAGCCTTCTTAGTGCATTTTTATCTTCATAGTGATCAAGTTACTGAAGATGTAGATCAAAACTCAATACCTTCTTTAGTACCATCAACTTTGGCTTTACCTTTCTGTGCTGTTAGCCAATTACTTGATATTCCACCTGTACTCACTTATTCAGATACTGTCCTTTACAATTGGACTTTGATCAATCCTGCAAATGGGTTTACACCTGAGTAAGTTCTTGATTTCAATATCTCCACAAGTCACCTTATACTTTCAACTGATATAAACTTTGAGATTGTTTACACAGTAATGTTGAAATCTTGACGACTTTTACCGGGACAAAAGATGAAGAACATTTTTACAAGACTTCTGTTCTCATCGAAGCACTTGGTCCAATGTGTTTATCTCTGATGAGATCTTTATTAGACGAAGCATTACTAGCAGATCAACTTTCCTTTGCACGTATCTCGGCCAATCTTTCATTACTAGCTTCTATCATTGATCAAATCACCACTATTCTTGAAAAAGTTCGTGACGATTGTCAACCTGCGTGTTTCTATTGGCTCATCCGACCTTGGATGAACGGTGGGCCACGTCAAATGGGTCCTAATGGTCCGGTAGTCAATTGGGGAGGCCCAAGTGCAGGACAATCAACTCTTATCCATTCACTTGACGTCTTCCTTGGCATTGATCATCGACCGAGATCAACTGAAGTCCACACCACCTCACACGAAGCCACCTTCATGGAACGTATGGCAGCCTACATGCCTCACCACCATCGAAACTTTCTGAACCATTTAGCCAGCACCTTAGGACCGGATTCCCAAGCTACGATCTTCCCTCAATTACCCGACCAATTAACTCATTCAGTTCGAAGTTTAGCATCAGCTGCATCACCTCACTCGGCCCTTTTCTCATCCTACAATCAAGCCGTCCAATCACTCTTGAAATTAAGAGCCGCTCATTCTAGAATCGCTTTGCTTTATGTTTTATCACAATCTAGAGTTTCCCCACCGCTTGATAGTCCGTTCTTACCGCATTGGGAAAAATCACGTGAATTGAAAAAAACGGTGGAGCTTGGGACGGGTGGAACTGATTTGGCTAGGTTTTTGAAAAGGTGTCGTGAACGAACTTCGGAAGCTATTATCTCTTCTTGAGATTCTATTTCTCTTTATTTCTAAGCCTATGGTCTTTTGTGGGGGGTTTTCTTTTGTATTGTATGACTTTATAAGCATTAATTCATATCTTTACTGAGCTTTTTTTTTGACTTCTTTTACTTTCTGTTTTAGCATTTAAATGTTTTTCTTTGGTCTTGAAAATTATCTTAATTTTTTTGAGTTTGAGATTCTGATATGATTGATTCAACCGAAATGATAGATTATGCTGCATTGTTTTATTATATCTGTTTACCTGAAAATCCCTGCAGACCGGTGGTGTCTGCGAAGAGTTTTGACAAGGGGATGGAGGAAAGGTCTTCCAAAAGTGTAATTAAAAAAGAAGATCAAAGATGATTTAGAAAAGAGGGTCAAAGATGGTCATCAAAGAAATTCACTAGTAAATCTTTTCCGTAGATGAAAAAACCTTTGCTGCGATTGGGACTTGAGAAAAATCACTTGATGGAAATCTCCTCCCTGTCGTAGGAATCAAGAACACTTGCGTCAATCATAAGGTGTTTTTTGCTCTATCATTCAAGAGGTTTATCGAGTTTATCTGGAGCCATTCTTGTGTACTGACAACACCTGCATCAAATTCCTTGAAAGAGTTTTTTTTGTCAATTAGGGGTCTTCATGGAAACAGAGCATCACTTTGAGATTGTAAGACAAAGGTTTTGCTGTGAGCTACCTACCAACACCACAAAACTTTGGGATGACTCTGCAGGCTGCGGTATGTGTGAGTCTTGGGCCAATTATGATACAGCATCTTCAGACGCTATGGAGGCATTGTCATGTTGCTTAGGATACTGATTTCAACAAAGCATAAGCTGGTCCTGGAATGTCTTATGGGACATCACAGGAAAGGAGGCAATGAGATGCTGCTGGAGATGCTGGCGCCGCGCAATGATGATGATGATGATAAGCTTGTACTTTTCACATGTTTTTACTCGAATGCACACTATGGGTTTAGAGGGGTACAGAGTGCTGGTTACAAATTAAAGTTTGAGTATTTATATGTAAGTTGAAGCTTAAAGTGAAATACCGATCGGATGTAGAGCGAAAGGTTGAGAAGATGAAAGTTGAAATGTTCCAATAGCGTGATCAATGAGCTGTGAATAAAAAGATGGAATGAGTTCAAGTTGATCAAGAAGGAATCCCTACAAAGTTTGTATCAACAAACACTTTGATTTGATTTGAAAAGCTTTACATAAAATCAGTACACAATCACATACAAATAAATACCTACATATATCTTCTGAGCCAGCCTTGAAGAATCGATCGAATTCTTGATTAGTAATCTCACCTTCACCTGATTAACTTCTAATCGAATCTCAATCTCAATCATGGCACCACAAACAGTTCCTTGTCAATACAAAACTGGTAAGCTCTTCTTCTTTCAATCCTTCAATCGGATATCAATCAGCTTAATCTACTCATTCATATTTCATCAGGTCGGACACTTGGTCAAGGTTAGGAACGATTGATTCAAATTCGACTTCACCCAGCTTAGTATTGATCGTCATTCGAATAGGTACCTATGCTGTTGTCAAAGAGGCTGTTCATATTCATACTGGCAAGTATTATGCTTGCAAGGTTATCAACAAGCGACTAATGGAAGGTCGAGAGCACATGGTGTGTACACTTCTTCTGTTGAAACCACATCTTCAGTCTGATCAACGCTAATCTCACTGTACCGGGTTCATCAGGTTAGGAATGAGATCAATGTGCTCAAAAAGATCTCGGCTGGTCATCCTAACATCGTCACCCTTCACGACGTCCGTCTCTCTTACCATCATTGGTATCCCTTTCACTTCGATCGTCGATCTGATTCGTACTTACTTTTAATGCTTCACCTCTTCCTACCGTCGGTACACCACAGTACTTCGAAACTATGAACAATCTCTACCTGGTCACCGATCTCTGTCAGGGTGGTGAACTCTTTGATAGGATTTGTGCCAAAGGACAATACTACGAACGAGATGCACGACATTTAGTTCGGACCGTCTTAGGAGGAGTAGATTACTTACACGCCCATGGGATTGTTCACAGAGGTAAGCCGACCACATGTCCAATAAATCCAAATCCAACAGATCAACCACCCAATGCTTCCACACCTTAATGATCTAGTTTACTAAGAGAGTGATCTAGGAGAAATTGGGTCTCAACTTAACATCATCTTTCCTTTTTGTTTCTTTTTCCCTTTTTTGTGAATTGATGATCTATATCAGACTTGAAACCAGAGAACCTACTCTTTCGTGGACCCGAAGATGATTCTGACTTGTTGATTGCTGACTTCGGTCTTTCAAAGGTAATTGACGACACTAAATTCAATGCACTCACTACCACCTGTGGAACACCAGGCAAGCTCTAACCCATCCGAACTTTTCTTCCATCCTCTTTTGAAAATTTCTTAACTTCTTGATCATCTCTTTTTTTCGTCTTCTTCTGCTTTAGGTTATATGGCACCAGAAATCTTTAAGAAGAGTGGGCATGGAAAACCGGTGGATATATGGGCGGTTGGAGTGATCACCTATTTTCTTTTGTGTGGTTATACTCCGTTTGATAAGGATAACAGTATTGCTGAGATCCAAGCGATTTGTAGTGCAGACTACAAATTCGAACCGGTTGAGTATTGGAGGAACGTCTCTGACACAGGTATGTGTCTGGCTCATCATACAGTCAATCAAGTCTATATCTACCTTTGCATTTGTCTAATTTTCGATTGATTTTCTTTTCCTTCCAAGCACGTGAATTCATTGCTCAGTGTCTTACTGTCTCACCTGAAGCTAGAATGACCTCTCAGAGTGCTCTGGCTCATCGATGGCTTTCGTCTGATGAACCTGGAGTGGTGGACCCAAGTTCTGAGCGAGGAGAGACACAAAACTTACTGCCTCATCTTCAACGACATTTCGATGCCAAAAAGGTTTGTTGATCATCTTTCTCTGATCCCCAAAATCTATTCTATCTCGGGCTAGATGCACCGATTCCTCATGCTGAGTATCTTTTTTTCCCGATACAGACCTTCCGGAAGGCTATTGCTACGATCCGTGCTTCAAATCGATTCAGACAAGGGACTGGTTTACCTGGAGCCGTTTCATCTGGTGATGTAGAAGAACTGATGCGTCAAGTACAAGTAGGAAAATCAGAGGCTGCTGCTGAATCCGAATCAGTTCAAGAAGTGCTTCCTCAAAGTGAAGCGACTAAATAAATGATAATTTTTTGAAATGATGATGTGCTATGTTTAGTTTAGAAGTGATTTGGTTGGTTTGATAAGTTCATATGATCAATGGATTTTGAGTATTTGGGTTTTGAAGAGAGGAAAATGGGATCGGAGGAGAAGAAGTTGGGATTGAGAGGCCCAGGGTGTGGTAGTAGAAGAACCCGATTAGGAGAATATCATATATATCATTCTGAGATCTTTATTATTGGATTACAAACCCAAGGACATTGGAAGAGAAGAACTAATATCTTGAATGGCTTGGGTATATGTGATCTTTTTTCTGAGCTTTCAAATGATAGTATATGCTACAGAGACATTTTGCACAGTCAGTGTTCAGTCATCAAAGATAGTATAGATTTTGATGGAGCCTTTGAAGGTTCAATGTTTTGGTGATGTGAGTTTCTTAGAATCAATTGATGCATGCTTGTTATTTGGTTCAATTTGAAGTTTTGGAAAGATCAACAGGAGTTTAAGATTCCTGTTTCTTCTGAGCACAGTGGTGTTCATAAATCTTCATGATACATATTTACAACCTTTTCCATTGATCACAACACTGGTTGAGATACTGATAGATTCTGACTGGGTAGCACCAGAGTCCAGGTGTTGATGATACTAATTGTATTGGCTATTAATGTCAAATGGCATGGATCCAAATCTTCAAACATCCTATTGTCATCATAACAATTGTAAATGTTTTTATCATGTATTAACAGAGGTGGACTCAAAGCTTGGAATCCATTTTGTTCAAATCATGAAGCTTTGAATATCCAATGAAATTAGATTTTTAAATCATCCAGCTGGTCCTCATATATTTAATTGTAAGCTTTTGCACAGTAGTCAGGGTATTTTGATTGGTGAAGAGTCATACTGTTGAACATAGTGATTGAAGGCTTTTTGCATCTGAAGAGACTTTAAAAAATCCAATGAAGTGAGATAAGATAGGTTTACTTCAATCAAGATACACAAGTTTTTTTTTTGGAAAATCAGGGTCTGCACACTTTCTTACTCCTGATTCAATTCTTCTTACGATTTGTTTCTTGTCTCATCGGTCTTCTTTATTTTACATATAAATCTTCATTGTAATGGTCTCACTTGACTGAGGATGATCTATCATTATAAACTGTCTTAGGATGGTACGTGGAATTTCAAGCTCAATTTTTTACAGCAGATCTCAATGGAGAAAAAGTTGAGGTATAAGTGGCATTCAGCAAGTTAATTTTGTACTTATTGAAGCTCAGTGATCTTTTTTTCATTCTTCATTTCCATCTTCAGTTGAGAATGTTCATAAATCAGGCACAGGAAGTGAGGTTACAGATGTGACATGTAAGCTGTAGTGTAGATGTCACAGGGATGTATCGAATGCCATGGTCAGGAATCGATGATTGATTGAAGTTGAAGGAAGTTTAGATATGTATCTACTTAAATAACCTTTAAAATGTAAATTCAATATCAATCGATATCATCAAATACTTACTAAAACAACAACAACTTCATTCCAATCCAACTCATGATCTCATTCTCAGTCTTCTTAATCGACTACTTACTAAATTCAATCAATCAACTTCAACCTTAAAAAACCTGCTCAGCACTACATCCACTGTACCTTCCAAAAACTTTACAATGCAGTCTATCCCCAGCGGTTCAGAGATCTCTCCTCAGCATATCACACTTCCAGCCTATCCAGAGATCAGTCATTGTACGTCGCTATCATCTATACTTGAACCCTACTATCTTAATATTGTGATCAAGACTATCAACTGTTGGTACCTGAGGGATATGAGCTAATGTTATATCATTTTCCACTGTCGATTGCTTGCCATCTTTCCATTGACCGGTATAAATCAATCTTACTTGTGATGGGCCCTCATCGCTTACCCTCCAACGATCTGATCACATTTTAAACTCAACCCAGCAACTTTGGCTCCGTCTACATTAACTTCATCCATCAAGCTTTCACCTGAACATACAACTTCAAGCACTTTTCGCGACACGGATATGATGTGTCCCACTCAAACCTCTCCCCCAGTCCTTAGCCCCCAACTCAAACCAACTGCTCATCTCAATACCTCTCCCCAACACGAATCAGACCCTACACTTTCCAAACAGGATCCTGAGTCAAACGTTGGTTCATCAGAGACCGATGAATCTGAAGGCTCGGGGCCGGATTACTTTACTTCAGATTCTGATGAAGAAGCAGATCCTTTCTTTGAGGATCGTTTGACAGAGAAACAAAAAGCTAAACGTGCTCGTCTTAGAGCCGAACGAGATGATATCAAACCTAGTTATTATTATGGCGAGAAAGAAGCCGAAGAAGAGGCCCTTCGTAAAGGTGCGGGCAAACCTCATCTCAAGAGGAAAGGTTTGAGAGGTGTGCCAGTCTTCGAACCCCGGTAAGTCTAATGTTACAGCAATGTCACTGCAGCATAACCCACTAATCTTTCTTCCTCGCACTACGCGTTATATCAGAATGGACCAGTTTGAGGACTTTTATTCCTACATCAACAAAATCGATCGTTGGGGCATGCGCTCCGGCATCGTTAAAATCATCCCACCCAAAGATTGGTCTTCTCAGCTACCAAACCTAGGTGAAGAGAGCCTTAGGACAGATGGCCAGGGTCAAATGTTAAAGCAAGCCCGTATCAAATCTCCTATCAGCCAAGTCATCCAAGGTAATCGTGGTTTATTCCGAGTGATGAATGTCACCAAACGTAAAAATTACAATGCTTTAGGTACATTTCTTGCATTACCAATCTCATACCTTTCTATCATCTAACATCAATCTATGTGTGTAGAGTGGTATGACCTTGCCAACAGTGCACAACATCGACCTCCAGACTTCATCGGTTCAGCAGAGCAATCTCACTCGGACCCCACCCAAACAGAGCTCGAAAGCTCTCTTCGTTCTACTCGTTCCACTCGAAGTAGTCGTCGAAATATCACACCTGTCACCCCAATCTTGTGCAAACAGCCTGTCAGTCGAAAACGAAAACCCGCTGCGCTGTCCATAAGCGATGGGAACCCGGGGAGCGGCATCGAAGATTCAAGCAAGACAAACACTTTGGTCACCCCAGTCCCTGATTGCAACGTCTCGAATGCTCTGCCCCAGTCGCAACCTACAAACTCTGAATTGACAAACTCGAGCGAGATTCATGCTTCATCGTCATCCGTCAACTTGAGCACCATCGAACCACTTCAGGCTGCCCCACAGCAGCCCTCGCTCAGTCTAGACGTGGCTTCAACTGTCCAAACTACTCCACCGCCCGACTCTCTCAAACCAATGTCTCCAGTGCCGAGTGCTGAGGCTATATCCCCCAAAGAGTCAGACCCGAAAGTCGATAACGATGACCAAGGTGGTGACATGGAACACAGTGTTCCGCCAGCGGGACCCGACTTGGCAGATACTTCGATCTCTTCTTCCTTGGACGGACCTGTCAATCAAACCCCTGATCAAGGCTCTAAAGTCCCCAAGCAGCCAAAACGGGTTGGACCACTGCCACCCTCTGACGAAGAATGGGCTAAATTCGTAACTTGTTATGATAAGTTGCCATACGGAGCGCAAAAATCTGACTACACTGTCAAAGCATGTCAAATTATTGAACAAGAGTATTGGAGAACGATCGGAAACGGTGGTGAACCTATGTATGGTGCTGATACCACTGGTTTGTCACATAGTCATCTTGCGGCAATTGTTTGGGACTGCAATGTTGACTTGTGACAATTCGCTTGGATCTTTCTAGGCTCCTTGTTTGATGAGCGCACCAAGCATTGGAATGTGGCGAACCTGGATAACTTGCTCAATAGACTCAAGTTGAAAAAGAAGATCCCTGGTGTGAACACACCTTACCTGTATTTTGGAGCATGGAGAGCGTGAGTCGCTTCTACCCTGTGAACACTTCAACGTTTTTGCCGGTTTCTAATTCACATCTTTGACACCGCGTAGAACTTTTGCCTGGCACGTCGAAGACGCTGACTTGTATTCGATAAACTATATCCATTTCGGTGCCCCTAAATTCTGGTATTCAATCCCGCAAGAACACAACGATCGGTTCGAAAGCTTCATGGCGTCTTCGTTTGCCAAGGAACGCTTTGCGTGTCCCCAGTTTCTTCGGCACAAAGCCTTTTTAGCTTCACCATCGGTGCTTAGCCAATGCGGTATACAATTGAACAAAGTTGTTCATCTCCCTGGAGAGATCATCTTGACATACCCATATGGATATCATTCTGGTTTCAATCTTGGTTATAATTGCGCTGAAAGTGTCAACTTTGCCAACGAACAATGGATTGAGAAAGGCAGGGTCGCCAAATCTTGCAAGTGCATTGACGATGCGTATGTTCAGATTTATTCTTGTAGTGCGATCTGATTCTGATTTGACCATGATTGCTGACTTTCAATAATTCACTTAGTGTCACTATCAATGTCGATGCTTGGCTTCGAGAGCATGACGAAATGGTAGAACGGACTCTTGAAGCAGATCGCAAGAACTTGGAAAAGATTGAACGTGTTGAACAAAAACGCAAGCGAGTGTCGGAACCTAAGTCAACAGTCGCGAAAAAACCGAAGCTGCCGGTCGATCATGAAAAGGTTATCAAAAAGAAGAAGTTGAGTATCGTCAATAATGACGATAAGCAGGACGGCCTCAGCGTTCAATCATCAGCAAACCCTTTGGAGGCCTCCAAGCTACCACCTCCACCGAAGAAGCCCAAAACTACCTCAAACGAGACTGGCTCAACTGCCCCTCGAAAACTCGCAAAGCCCAAAGTGCCAGCAAAAAAGGTCTTCCCGTGTGCATTGTGTCCTGACCAATCTGAGGAGGGCCTTCTCCGGATAATCGAAGATCCTCTTCCCTCACCCGTGGATGTTCCTACTCAAGTTCCCAATCCTCCGCCTGTTGGTCCGATCCCAACCACATCAGATTCTATCACTGAGGAACGTTTACCCGTGCAACATGTGAACTCTATCGAGCCTAAACCCTTTGTTGAACAACCACTTGTCAATCAGGCTTCCAACGTGGATCCCACCATCTCATTACCAGCCATTACCACCACAAGTGTCACTCCGGTACCTTCTCAGCAAAGCCATGTTGCACTGCCTACCAAGTCCACTATCACAACAAAGCCTAAGCCAATTCGTCGAGCCCATAGGGTCAGTCCCACTCCATAGATCTGGTTTTTCTTTAGCAGCTAACCGCTAAACTTTTGGTTCGATTTTTGTAGGTTTGCTGTCTGTTCACTCCAAGTACATGGATTGAGCAATTACCTACAGGTGAAGAGGTGGCCATGGGAGTTGGACAAATCGAAAAGGCTCGTTGGGCATTAGTACGTCAAGCATCCGATTCCATGCTTCAGCTGTTCCTCCTCCCCTTTCCTGAAAACTCATTTCATATCCGTCGATTTGTAGAAATGTCAACTTTGCAATGAAAAGATGGGCGCCAAAGTCCAATGCACAAAGTCTCAGAAATGCGCCAAGGCCTGCCACGTCACTTGTGGTCTGAAGACAGGACAATTCCTTCTTGACGCCCAACTGGTTCATGGAGGCCAAGCGTATAGCATTCTCGATCCACCATCGACCGGATATCCACCCGAACTTGACCAACAGCAAGACCCACAACTCGTTGTGCTGTGTAAACAGCATAATCCACAATATCAGAAAGCAGAAGCGGAACGAAAATCAAATGAATTAGCAGACAAAATCGCGGCTTTCCATCCTGGTCAATTAATCAAAGTTAAAACCAGTCAGGGCTTTTATCAAGTCTTTTATCACAGTCGGGATCCAGAGAAGCGAACTTTGCGAGTCACGTTTGAAGATGGGAACGCATCTGATATGCCTTACGCAAGAGTCTTCTTTGAACCTAAACCTCGTGAATACAAGAAAGAGAGCAAACCAAAATCGGATGCTAAGGTCACTAAGAAGTCTAAGCTTTCGGGTAAGTACGGATCCATAACTGTTTTGTAGTCACGGTTCTTGATTTTCTAATGAATTATTGTGAATTGATTAATTTCAGATGGAGCAGCTCCTAATGCGCGACCAACCAAGAAAAGTAAAATCACCCCACCGATGGTCATGAACCCTGCCATCAATCCCGAACTTTATGCACAGCCACCATACTACCAGCCTTCATCTGTGGCCTATGAAGCTGATCTCCTTCATCGCCGTCAATTCGATCCTCAAGTCATGAGTCAGGCAGCCAGTGCATCATCTTCGAGATCGAGTTTAGCCGGTCTCTTACCATCACCACCACAAGTCAAATATCCTACACAACCTATCACACTTGGATCATGGGATCCACAGTTCCAAACCCATCAAGTCAATCCACCCACTGGGTTTCCGATTCCGAATTATTCAACTAATCTTGCTTCATTAGATATGTTTGATGATGATAAACTTCGATTGTTGGCTAACCTTTCGACGGCTCATATTGAGCCTTTACTTAGTCATCAATCTCAAACCCCTACTGATCTTATAGACCCTAGATTTCATACATGAACTGTCTTGATTCGTTTTCTTTTGATCAATCGTAAAAAAATAGGGAAAGATTTACTAGATGAAAGTTGTGTGTGTGTGTGTGTGTGAGATTATCTACACTGTATATTAATTTAAAACGGATCGATTGTGTTTTTCTCTTTTGTGTGTTTCTAAGTCTTATATACTCCTCTGTTTTTTTTGATGATGTTTCATTCGGATTGATGATGTATTTAATTGATTTGCCTACAGCTCCTACATAGTTTTATGATGAATTTGTTAACCTGTATTGTTGTTTTCAGTGCAGCCAAAGTAGAAAATATTAAATCCCACCAAATAAACAAAAAAAACAATCGTTATTATTGAGGAGAGAGAGTTCAGTAAAATGAATTTTTGATTTGAGCTTGAAAGTGAACCGTTTGGGAAGATGCGTGGCTGGGACCAATGGATTATGTATGGGTCATTAATGAAGTCAGCAAACTTCCAATTTTTGGTCATGATGCCTATCAGTATGGATTTGTTGAAATGCAATTACAGTCGTTTTCAAAAAGCTTGCCCAAATTTGCCCGCAAAACTCGAGCAACTTGGCGGTGAATTTGCGGCAAGGTTTTTGGAAACGACTGTACAATATTGGATTCTTAGCCAGTGGGCATCATTTCGCAAAATGTGCGATTCTAACCAATTGAAAGTCACTTTCTTGAAAAAAATTCATCAGACAAGATCTCACTGATCAAAATCTGACCGGCTTCTTAAAAAACCTCGGCAGCACAAACGGTGCCCTTCAACTTGGCGCATCTGGCGAGCTTCAAGTCAACTGAAGCTCTTATGCTCTTTGTACAAGCTGATATTATACAATCAAATTGTAACTAAGGGTATCGAATTATGTTAGATTCGATAACTCAATGGATTTCAAAATGATAAAATATAGCTATGTGATGAACATTCCCATTGATATGTGATGGAGTCTCCGATTGATCATCTTGCTGGGATTCATGATAGCAATTATCGGTTGACAACGAATCACCCTCCCAAACTCAAACATACAAAAACAAGTTCCTATACTACTACAAAATGAACACGATCCATATCGTTTGCGAGCTACACATCGGATAAATAGGGATCGATCAATGATCTTGAGTTTTGTTTGCCGATGTAGTGGATAGATGTCTTTCACATAACGATAAATGACCCATGCCCACTCACTCACGCACCATATATTTGATGAAATCACCATGAGCCCCTGAAATCTTACTGATTAAAGACTTGGATGAGTAACTACTTCTTGCCAGATCTAGAGCCAGAGTGTTTTTTTTTCGGGTACAACAGGAATCAACTTTAGCAAACTTGGAGTATAACCCAGCATCGTATTTCAACTTATGATGATGATGGGAAACTTGACAAACTTCTTAATTCCACTGGTGACGAGTGAACCTTTTCCAGCCTTGACTTGAAGAGCTTTCAATGCCTCTGCATCTGCCTTTTGTTTAGCCTAGAAAAATATACCATAAAATCCAAAAAGGGGATGTGGAAGAGAAATATATGAATATCATACCACGCATACAGCCAGCTCCGGAATCAAGCTATGGATGGAGACCATGAGAGAGAAGGGTGGGTTGAGTTACCTTGAATGCTTTGTCATCCTCATCTTCCTCTTTGGGAGCCTTCTTGGCAGCTTTGAGAGGCTGTGTGGATGATGATTAGAGGATGGAGATCCAGTTCGGAGATATGTAATCAATACTTGTGTCAGTGATAAGAGTTAAGTTTGGAATAAAAAGATGGAAATTGAAAGACTTTAGCTTTTCCGGCTTCTCTACCTGGCATTTTGATTGGTGATGGTTGATTTGATTGAGTTTAGTTTGGAAAGTTGATTGGGTCAATTGAGGATGAGATTGATGTTGTAGGTAGTTGGATGAATGATTCAACAAAATCAGGAATTCTCCGGATACAAACAGTTCGAACTTCGGAATGAATTTGAATGACGCATACATGCATACAGCTCATACTCAGTTAACTAGTTATTAGCATCTTTCATCCATATGCTACCATACTATGCTTATAGATGACACAGTCTGTAATTTTTTTGATCTGAACCGAATTCTCAACTTCAAGGTGAAGCTATTTAACAAGAACAAAACTACATCCAAAGATGTCTTCACCAAAAGCTGAGAATGAAAAATCAACTCAAGATAAAAACCCACTAGCATCATCTTCAAGCTCTTCAAATCCAAACCCACCTTCAGATAACGAACAAAGCAAACAAGTAGACGATGAAAATGAAGAAAAACCCAAAGAATCCAATCCAGTCACATTCTCATCACTCGGATTAATCGAACCACTTTGTAAAGCATGTGAATTATTAAACTTCAAAAACCCAACTCCAATCCAAACAGAAGCCATCCCATTCGCCCTACAAAACAAAGATATCATTGGTTTGGCTCAAACAGGATCTGGAAAGACCGCTGCATTTGCTTTACCTGTACTCCAAGCTCTTTGGGATTCTCCGAGTCCTTTTTTTGCTTGTGTGTTGGCTCCGACAAGGGAATTAGCGTATCAGATCAGTCAACAGTTTGATGCGCTTGGAAGTACTATTGGGGTTAAGACTGCTGTGATTGTGGGTGGGATGGATATGATGAGTCAAGCTATTGCTTTGTCTAAAAGGGTTCGTGGATCACTTTTACAATCAAACGTTTCTTGACTTTATACTGAGATCATCACCACCTTCTACTTCCCACATTTATAGCCTCATGTTATTGTGGCTACTCCGGGTAGATTGCATGATCATCTTGAACATACCAAAGGATTTAGTCTTAGAAACTTGCAATTTCTTGTAAGTTCAAATCAAAGCTTTTTACGATCTAAAAAAGATCGTCAAGACCCTTTTTGATATCTGATTCAAATTCATGAATCTTTTTTATTTGCTTGATCACTTTTTTTTTTTAGATTATGGACGAAGCTGATCGATTATTAGACATGGATTTCGGACCAGTGATCGATAAGATCTTAAAAGTGATCCCACGAGAACGTAGAACGTTTCTATTTAGTGCAACGATGACCACAAAGGTAGCCAAATTACAAAGAGCTTCATTACACAACCCAGTGAAAGTGGAAGTATCAGCGAAATATGATACAGTAGCAGCCTTAGTTCAAACCTATCTTTTCTTACCATTCAAACATAAAGATACTTATTTAGTTTATCTGGCTAATGAACTGAGTGGGAAGACAACGATTGTGTTTACTCGAACGGTTCATGATGCGTCTCGTTTATCACTTATTCTTCGAACCCTTGGCTTTCCTGCCGTTCCACTCCATGGTCAATTATCACAATCGGCTCGATTAGGCGCATTGAACAAATTCAAATCGGGTGATCGGTCTGTACTAGTAGCTACCGATGTTGCTTCTCGTGGATTAGATATTCCAGCGGTAGACTGTGTGATCAATTTCGATTTACCTACTAATTCAAAAGATTATATTCATAGAGTAGGACGTACAGCACGAGCCGGAAGATCAGGAAAAGCCATCACATTAGTCACCCAATATGATGTGGAATTATTACAAAGGATTGAAGGAGTGATTGGAAAGAAGATGATTGAGTTTGAACATGATAAAGAACAAGTGATGGTTCTGGGAGAACGGGTGGGTGAAGCGGCCAGAGAAGCAGCAAGAGAATTGAGAGAGGCTGAGAGAAGTGGAGGAAAGTTTAATCGGAAGAGAAAGAATGGTGGAGGAGGTGGAGTGGATGAGATGATTGATGATATTAGAGATAGGGATGATGATGAGGTTCATGCTGGGAGTAGTTTTAAGAATAAAAAATTTAATAATAAACGTGGAAGAAGATGAAGTGGATTGAAACTTGATTGTTTTATGATTATGATCTTGGTTTTTGATTTTCTCTTTGTTGGCATGATTGAATTTAGAGCGATTTATGTTTCTGTAGTTTGCATGATGCAGTTTATGATCCTGATGAGGTATGTGATATTTCGAAGCCCATGAAGACCTTTCATCAAGCAATAGACATTTCATGGATAATGCAATCATGGTATGAAATAGAAATAAAACATACAAATTGCTTAATCATTTGATATAAGTGTTGGTGACCTGCAGGGCTTTGATTATGTCCTGACGGTGGTATCCTGTCAGATAACCCTGATTGTATGTACATAGGATACATAGACTGAAAGGATTGCGGATATCGGGACACAAATGTATACAGTATATGGGTTGAGACATAGACGAGGATGATGATGCAAGATAAGCTAAAGCAGTGTGTGTCAGGAGAGAATTAATAATTTTCCTCAAGCAATAACAACTTCTACATCCTCATCTAATTTTGAGTGTACAGTACAAGTTCATCACTATTTTGCTACAAATCTCACAAACAGATATGACAGACGCATTCATTTTGATGATGTACTGCCCCGAGAGTAGTGGACAATTTATCGCTTGATTCAAGAAGGAAACCTACAGGGAGCGCGTCTCGGGCAAGAGACGAGAAAGAGAAACATGATTGACAGGAATTGATATGTATGTACAAAAATTGCTCAAAGTGCAATAAGCCAGTTTCCAAAGATTTGATCAAACGGATGAGATACTAAGAGGATAGTTAAGGGATGTTTAAGTGTAAAGTTAAGTATTAAATTTGACTAAGTCAAAATCAATTTAGAGAGTTAATTTAATTTAATTTGAAGGTTGAGTTGAGTTGAGGAAGTAACAAGTTCAAACTCGTTCTATTGCTGCATTAGAAATACGTTACGATTCAAATATTAAGTAAACATTATTATCAACTCACTCATCATATCATATCATAAAATGACCACCAAAACAAATGGAACAGAAACAACAAATCATTCAACTTCATCATCAAACATCACAAAAGGTTTAACTAGAGGTCAATTAAAAAGATTAAAACAAAAACAAAAACCAAAAACCAAATCAAATCAGAACGATATCAAACCAGAGGTAACACATCCATCTCATCTCATCTCATCTCAAAAACTATACTTGAATCCTATCACTAATCCATGTTATCTTTTTTCTCTTTTCAATAGTCACAAATCGAGGAAGATCAAAATGGTGATCGAAGTGAGATTGAATCATCTTCAGAGTTAGTGGATGAAATCATAAAGATAGATCAACAAGATCCTACTACCTTTGAACTCTTTGCCGACGTCTTTGCAAAATTTCAGCCTGAGTTAAGTGAAGGTGATCAATCAGTTGAGTTTATGATTCATATATCTCAACATCCTGGTGGATTTCGATTTGAATTTTAAGATATTCATTCATTTCTTTCATTACAGACTGATCCTAATGGAGTTAAAGCTGAAGATCCGGGAAAAGGACAAGTGATTTATTCGGATGATGAGATGCCATCAGAGTAAGTCAAACAAGTTTTTCATGAGATCATCTTTGAAAGTATTTATTCAATCTGATTAATTTGATCGGATTTAGTGGAGATTCAGATGCACCTAAACCAGATATCTCAAAACGAAAACAACGCAAGATGGCAAGATTATCAGTAGCGGAATTAAAACGATTAGTGAAGAAACCAGAAGTGGTCGAATGGGTTGATGTAGCAGCACAAGATCCAAAACTCTTAGTTCAGCTTAAATCGTATCGAAACACTGTACCGATTCCAGCTCACTGGAGTCAAAAAAGGGATTATTTACAGGGTAAACGTGGGATTGAAAAACCTGCGTTTCAATTACCAAGTTTGTCATCTTCTCTTGAACATCTTGGTCTTCACATCTGGTTAATAGTCATTCTTTTCTTCCTAAAAGGTTATATTGCCGATACTGGAATCGCTACTCAAAGAGATGCTATCAAGGAGAAAGAATCGGAACAATCTTTACGACAAAAGACAAGAGAGAGAGTTCAACCTAAGATGGGTAAAATCGATATCGATTATCAAAAACTTCATGATGCATTCTTTAAATATCAAATCCCACCACCTATGACGACTTTTGGTGAAATGTAAGCTTTTTTTTCTCTACTTCTTTTTCTTTAGGTTCATGAGTACTTAAAACGAATTCCTCAAGAAAAGGTATTACGAAGGTAAAGAATTTGAAACAAAGTTGAAAGAAAAACGACCAGGGGATTTATCAGAAGATTTAAAAGAAGCTTTATCAATCCCACCTCTTGCTCCACCACCTTGGTTAATCGCTATGCAACGATATGGTCCTCCTCCTAGTTATCCTAATTTGAAGATTCCAGGCTTGAATGCTCCTATACCTGAAGGTGCGCAGTGGGGTTATCATCCTGGTGGATGGGGTAAACCACCTACAGATGAGTATGGACGTCCATTATATGGTGATGTGTTTGGCCAAGTACCTAAATATGACAATACGGTAAGTGAATCTCTTTGTTAAACTGTACATTCAAATCATCCTGTTACTCACAATTGCATATTCCATCCATCGAATTAAAGTACGGGGAACCTGTGTCGAAAGAATTCTGGGGAGAATTATTATCAGATGAAGAAGAATCGGAAGAGGAGTCGGAAGAGGAGTCGGATGAAGAAACAGCAGGACAAACAAATAATACAGAAGGATTACAAACCCCAACTGGATTAGAGACTCCATCTGGATTAGCATCTATCACTTCAACTGTTCCAGGTGGATTAGAAACGCCTGATTTCTTAGAATTGCGTAAACGTCGAGAAGGTACTGGGATGAATGAGACGGAGGTCACGGATAACGGACCGAAATCGTTGTATACAGTCATTCCGGAGAAAGAAACTAAAGTGACCGGTTTCATGGGTAGTGAAAGAGTTTATGATGTTCGGGGGATCTCTCAGCATGGTCATAATGTTGCGATGTTAGGCCAAGAAGATCGTGGCAATAAGGTAAGCATCATTCGATTTGTTCTTATTAGATGTATTACACTCAAGATCATATCTAATTGATTTTCTTTCCGGTTCATAGCGTAAACAAACTGGTGTAGAAGTCACATTAGATCCATCTGAATTAGAAGGACTTACAGAAGAAGAATTAAGACAAAGGTATGAAGAAAACAAACAAAGATCGAATTTGAATGGGATTATTGGAAATCAACAAGGAGGTAGAGAAGATTTATCGGATTTAGTGGCAGAAGAATCGGCTAAGAGGAATAAAAGAGATACGGGAAAACATCAGAATGGTAAAGATCGAGAAAAAGAAAAGTTTAGGTTTTGATGATGATGAAAAAAAAATGGGTTTGAAATATAAATATCAAAAAAGAATGTGGATGTGATAGATAGATAGATAGATAGTAATACACATTCAAATTGTATTGGAAGAAAACTAAATGTCGTTTAAATAACTAGTGATTTTTTTTGTGTGAAGTCCATTCATCTTGATCTTGATGAATTTCTTTTCTATTTTTGTATTTATTGTGATCAAGATTTCAGACACAATTCTACCATGATGAACAAAACAAAGAGAAAGTTCAAAACTTTTCCTGAAATAAGTAAGATCGCCTTGGGGATGATGCTTGTGATTAAAAATGATCTGTCAACAACATCTGATCTGATTCGACTGAATTCAATTGTAATCCAATTGGTATCTTTCACTCCAAAAGATGGTTATCCAGTTGCAAGGTGGTGATTACTATATGATTATGATATTTTGATTGGTTTACGAAAAAAAAAATCAATTGGAATATGTCATTCATACAACATGCTAGTTACAGATTTCGAGGGTTGTTTTTGTTTCGAGTAACAATTTTTTTTGGTTGATCAAGAGAGTAAGTATAAGTATTTCTGCCAACAGAATCCATGAGATGGTAAAAAGTTTTTTCAAAGATATATATTTTAGAAAAAAAGGAAGTTTGTGTCGAAAGTCACTGATTGAGAAAAGATTCTTTTGAGGGTGGGAGGGTTTCACATAGCTAAACGATAACTAACATAACGACCAGCAGTTTCTGATGGTCTGATGATCCTTACTACTTGACCTCTTTTTAATCCATAGTATCTGGCTATCGGATCATTAAGTTGAATTCTAGGAAGTTGAGTATCATGAAGCCGACTTGAAAGAGAGAGACAGAGAGAGAGAGAAAAAGGAAAAAAAAACAAAGTGAGTAAGATGGAAAACAGAAGAGAAGTTGAAAATGAAATCGAAAGACTGACTATCTAGCTAATAAAGCAGCCTTTTCAGCTGGTTTCATGACTTCATGTTTAGGTACCATGATATGATGAGTGATGTTGACCAATAATTCGGCTTCTTGAAAGGCTTCTAGGGTGAATTGTTGGGCCATTGAAACGATGACTTTGTTGGCTGATGGAGTCATGGCTGATGCATAGATTAAGATACCTGATTCGATTTTACGTTCGTCTAAGACACCTATAAACCTACGAGAACAAACCCAAAATGGTTTTAGTTGGTGGATGGAGGAAAGTTTTTTCGCCAAGGGGGTTGGTTGGTTGGTTGGTTGTGAATTGGCTTACTTTCTCATCGTTTTGATGCCTACTGATTTCTCGTCTGTGTAGAATACATATATCCTTTCATCTGTATCAGGTTTTTGTGCTACAAAATTTAAAACTGATCGACTAATTTCAAAAAAAATTCAAGGCAACACACAGATCGGTTAAGGAGGTTAGAGATCAAAACCAAAATCGGGTTCTTCTTCTTCTTTGTGGGTTAAAGATTGGAAACTTACTCTACTATTCCACTGGAAAGTTTTTGCATTCTGAAATCATTTAATGAGATTTTGATTTCATCTTCAGTGACTTCGTATCCCTTTAAATCGAATGACGATAAGATCAGTAAAAAATGAGGTTTTTGAATGATTTCTGTTTTTTTTTCGTAGGAGATCATCAAACTGACTCTATCTCTAACTAATTCTTTGATTGTACGATTAACTCGATGTAATCTTGAAACTTCTCTATCTTCATCCATCTCGTTAAGTTTTTCGATTCGTTTTTAATAATCTTGGGTTTGGTTTACTTGGGTGTTGGACGTGAATGAAGTGTTAAATCAAGATTTGTTTGCTGACGTGATCGTTGGTTTTCTTCACAAAACTTTACTCGAGAATCTCTTCGCGTTCGTTTAAGTCGTTTTGACTTGTTAAGTACTTAAAACTATGGTCTATGGGATTTGATTCATTTATCTCATCATGGCTATAAAGAGGTACTCAACTCAAACCTGCTGGAAAATCATTGACACCAACTTTGGGACTTCAATAAAAAAAGAATCGTGATAAATACTCTGCCTTAAGTATTCACAGTATGCAGTCTCAATAAAAATTAGGGTATTTTATTTATACATCAATGTCATGGGGCAAAACAGCTCAAGAAAAGCTATAGAGACATCTCATTGAGTATAGGTATATACCAGGAATCATAGATAGCTTTGCTTGGAATTGCCTTTTCCTCTCATTGTTTTGGTTCAAGATGAAAACACACACTTGTCATTGGGACTCTAGTTGGCAAGAATTAGAGGACTATTTTCTCAGGCTTTAATCCGATGATCGTTCTTGTCCATTATTGGTGCCAATAAAGTGCACAAACCCTATCGTGGCCAAACGGCTTCCTTAGTGATCAAAAACTTCGAAGCCCAGACTATGTAATTCAAAGATGCAACATGAGAGGCGCATCGATGGCGGCGAGGCCTGGTTGGTCAACATGTTCCGTAGCAAAAGGTCTTTTTTAATGCGAGTCAAAGGCTTGATCATCACGTAAATATCGCTATGAGGTTGAGGTCTTGAATGAGCACACTCAAGCGTGCTCTCGTTATCAATTAGTGATGACCCCGTCATCAGGTGTCATCTCATAGGTCAATGAATGGCAAGGGAGGGAGTTGATAGACGAAGATAATTCTCCAACCCCGCGAGAGTTTGTTAAGCTAAATTCTCCACAGAAAAATCGATGATGAATTTCTGCTCCCGAATCGAGACCGGATTTGGGACTTCTGGCTTAGCTTCAATCGCGATACGTCAGACCATACTAATGATTCTTGAAAGGGCCGTGATAAAGTTCCAGTGCAAAGGCGCTGTTGGGCAACAGTTGAATCTCGTGGGTCATCATGTATGTATAACGATTGAGATTAAAAGGGATGAGTCCCTTGACATCATCATCCAGATCCCTGTTGGCTTTCTCTACCGCGAACACCTCCATGTCATACTTCTGAGTGCGCATTCCTGAGGGTCGAGGTGCATCAAGTCATTTACAAAAACACCAATGAACCTGCCTCGGTGAATGATCAGCTAGGGTGGACGCAAGTTATATTAATCAAGGCAGTCGTTGTAGATCACCCATAACATGGACATAGATGTAATGAACGCGTTAGTTGTTATGCACATTATGGAAATCAGGGAATGATTTATAATATTAGCTAAATGATGTCATAGATTAGATAATCGATATTTATTATTATGTTATATATATATTTGTGTTAGATTGTTGTTTCGCTTTTCTTTCCTTATCGAAACAATTCGTTATTATAACCACCATTTGTTTAGAAATCCCATCTTCGTAGAGGTATTTCTATATACAAAAGACTTAGGAAAAGCTTTTCATGAGACTTCCGGATCCTCACATAATTTCATGTTATAGAGGATTCTTAAATACAAGTCTGGTCATTACATTTTGTTTCGATCTTTATTACTCATATCAGATCTTCTGATTACCATCGTATCAGATCTTCTGATTATAATTGTTACAAACAAATTTTTTTGGGATTCGATAAAGATTATCATATCGCAAGTTCACCTATCAGTTCATCTGATCCAATCAGTTCTTCTGATCTAACTCAGAGACACCGCCGATCAGTTCATCTGATCTTTATTCATATAAAAACCTTCTGTTTGCAGAATTTAAACATTTCTTTTACACGCTTTCTTTTTTTTACCCCTTATAAATAATTGTGTTGACCTTTCTTTTAGCTGGTTATTATCTTTTCTCTTTTTTATTTAGTACTTCATCATGAACAGCGAGGATATGAACCCATCATGGGCAGCCAACGACGACTCTATGAGTGAAGATGATCCGACCCCTCGACCTACTCCTAATGGTTCACCTTCACCTCAGCTCCCTCATCTCCAAATGCGTCAGCGTCGTCGCTCCTTTTCAACGGATTCCAGTGTTTCGGGAGTCACGGGCATTACCAATAGTACTGCTTCTGATATTCAAGGGCTAACTGAGGGACTGCGCTCCTTGCAAGAGACCGTGGCGAATTCCTACTCCCAGATGACAATGATTACTGAACAGCTGGACCGTATGTCCGTTGATTCTCCCTTGCATGCGCAGTTTGACAGTCGACCTTCGCCAAGAACTCGTATGGGACAGGAGTACTTAGCTCGAGCCTCTGCCCAGAGTCGTAATCCGGATCCATCGTCTTTTGTTCGGCCGTCTGGTCAAGCAGCACCATTGGGCCCTGCGGCGGCAGCAAGACCAGCAGAACCAGCTTCGTCGGTTCCTCGGGCTGATGCTTCTTATTTCTTTCGACCAGGAAACCCAACTGCTCAGTCTGGAGTTCCTCCTGTTCCTCCCACTGCTTATGATGGTCGCCGACAAGCTACCGCCCCACCGGTGTCATCGAGACTAAGGGACGTCCCAACTTTCCAGTTTCGATCTCCTTCAGGGAATCAGAACACTCCGCCGCCACCTCCTCCCCCGGGAAATCCTTTCCCTGTTGATTTTGATGAAATTGATGGTCATGCTGTGATCTTATATGCTGAACCTTCGGCAATCCGAGGCCTTTATTTCTCAGGACAACCAAACGAGCTAGCTGATTTCTTAGTGGACGTCCGCGATGCAGTTCGTTCTTTGGAGTACAGGTTTCCGAATGATTCTCGACGTGATCAGCGTCGTATCAATTGGGTTTCGCAGCACTTTAAGACTCGTTCTTCTAATGGAGGAGTTATTTCCTCGACAGCAATGGCTTGGTTCAAAGGATTACTTGCTGCCAATGCGCATCATCTGGGTGTCTGGAGTGAATATGCTGATTTAAAAGCTTTTGTCTACACCATCCCAGAGCTTGCTAGTTTGGACGGATTCTATAACGCCATGATTCGAGAATTCAGGGACGTTAATTCGGTCAGGAATGCTAACGAAGCCTTACGTCGATTGAAACAGGAGAATCTCTCCTTGCCCGACTTCAACTCTTCTTTCCGCATTCTGGCGGCCAACACCAGCTTGAGTATTGATTCTCAAATGGATCTTTACCGTTTGAATCTCCATCCGGCGATTAGTAGTGTGGCCGTTTTCATTCCGGGTTGGATAACCTGTTCTACCCTTGATGAAAAGATGCGCATTGGTGCTGCTGCAGCTGCAATGGCTAATGAATGCTCTCAGATCTCCGGTCACCCATTTAACACTCGAGGTTTTCATTATAGGATTCCGCAGCCACCTCCTACGGTTCCGGTAGCTGCTCCTTCGGTAGTCCGCGTACCAGTCAATCCTCATGCGATGCAGGTCGATGCGGTTTCTTCGGAAAGCCCTTCACCGGAAACCGTCAGACGGGTTTGGACTGCGGTGAAGCGTATCTGCTGGCCGCGGGGGTGGTGTTTTAATTGTTTTGAACCCCTGAGCGCTACTCACAGGTCCAGTAGTGCTTGCGATAAGCCAGCTGCTTCTTTCGAATCGCGCCTGGAATTGGTCCGTAAATGGAAGAATGTACCAGCTCCAGCTCGACCTCCTCAAGTTCCTGCTGCTGCTGTTGTTGCTCCCGTGGAAACTGGCCCATCTCGGCCTGCGCACTGGACGGACGGGATGAGTCGCGAGGCTAATGAGGCGCTGCAGGAGATGACAGATGAATGGATGGATGATGAGATCGAAATGCATAATTTAGATATGGAGATCAACGCTGTACGTATTGCTCCCATGCCTTCTTTTCCCTCTCGATTTTGTGTTCCCTTGAAATTGGTGATTGGTTCGGCATCAATCACTGTCCGTGCTTTGGTGGATACCGGAGATATGGATTCTTTTATTCATAAGAAAGTCGTCAATCAATATGGTCTGATAACTAACTTGTTATCATCGCCACTTACTTGCTCTGGGTTTGATGGCACTCCAGGACGCGATGTCGTCACACATTCCTGGTTAGGTGTGGGGAAATTGACTGATGGGTTGGAGTTATCGGACGATTTGGTCATGGACCTCAAAGTAAACGACATCGGCCATTATGACGTAATCCTGGGTCTTCCTTGGCTTGACTCTAACCAAGCGGTTATTCATTGTAGCGCTCAAGGAAGAGGAATAGAGATCGGTTCTTTGGCAGTTTTTTGTGAAAGTAATGAAGTACCTGTTAATGTTGCATCTGTTGACCGTGATGAGGTTCTTCAATTTATTCCGTCCGCTTTCTTAGATTTTGAGGATGTGTTTCTGCCCCAGGAAACGTCGTTGCCTCCCCATCGGAAGCACGATGTAGAGATCAAGTTGAAAGACGGTTGTGAGCCTCCTACTAGCAGAGCTTACAATTTGTCTGCTGCTGATGAAGCCGAGTTGAAAGCCTGGGTAGACGATCAATTATCTAAAGGGTTTATTCGTCCTTCTTCTTCCCCAGCTTCCGCTCCGGCCTTCTTAGCGAAGAGTCCAGGCAGGAAGAATCGCCCATGTATTGATTATCGAGGACTAAATAAAGTCACTGTCCGGGATAGTTATCCCATTCCGCTCGTGAAATCATTGTTAAGTCGAGTGAGGGGTTGCAAATATTTCGCTAAAATTGATTTAAAGGCTGCTTTTAACCTGCTTCGTATTGCACTGGGTCACGAATGGAAAACTGCCTTCCGTGCACCTGGCGGACTATATGAATCTTTAGTGCTACCATTCGGGCTTGCTAATGGGCCTGCCGTTTTCCAACGCTTTATTCACAGCCCCCAATCACAAGTCACTGGCAGCCCAGTGGTTCCCACCGTAGTAAGAATGTTTCAATTATGTTTCAAATTGGTTGTGAACATGTTGTGAACAAGTTGTTAAACTTACTTCATGTAGTTTTCACCAAGTCATAGACTTGATATTGACAAGTTATCAGACAGTTCTCAACTGGTCATTTGAGAGTTATTGATACATCCTTGAACACATTTCTGTGGACGGTCAACCATTCTGGATGCATGATGGGACAAATAGGAAACAGTTTTGAATATGGTTTGTAATGGAGGTCAAATTCC
>KZ148640.1:0-17641 GCA_002157085.1 Melampsora occidentalis | reverse complement strand
ATTCTTGACGACTTGAGGGTACCTACCGACGGTCCCATTACTTTGTTCAACGACAATCAAGGGTGCATATCTCTCGCTACAAATCCTATTTTTCGAGCTCGAACTAAACATGTGGAGATCCAATATCATTGGATCCGTGAGAAGCTCGAAGACGGGAAATTTATTCTTACTTACAAGCCAACTTCTGAAATGACTGCTGACTGTTTCACTAAATCTCTGTCGCGGATTTTACACAATAGGTGCTGTGACAGTATGGGCCTCAAGCACAACTCTTTACAACCTTCATAGATTTCGAAGCAGGGGGGGTATTAAGATAATTAACTTCTTTCCTTTTTGATCACTTATTATGATCACATCGTCATTGTTAATTTCTTACATGATGCTGTGCTTCTCTTTCATTTACATCGTGACATCATCATATTGTTACTTCCTTCTCTATCTATTGAAGTGTACCTTGGCTTTACTAGACCACCACATTATATAAGACTGAATGTTGTTCTCATCTGATGTTCTCTTCTTCTCATTCATTCTTATATTTTGTGCTTGTACCTTTAGGTACTTTACTTTCATCACAACTCGTGATTCTCCTATAGCCTTACTGAGAATCTCTCGTGTTTCTTCAAGCTACTACGCTTAAATAATCGTCACAGAATAAGATATAATATGACTCGTTTCTTAATCCTTTCACTCGGTTGATACCACTGATGTCTACGTGCACATTTTCAAGAAATTTGAGAGCGCGCGGGCGCGAATGATTGAACGGAAGTTTGGTATTCTTTGCAATAGGGCACACATCACACAACATTACATCCTCAGATTTTGTAACAATTCCATCCAAACTACCATGTTTAATCATCTTATCAAGATAGGGTTTGCTTATATGGCCTAAGCGACGATGGAGAATTGACGAGCATAGATGAGCTGAGGTTTCCGAGGATGAGGTGAGAGTAGAAGCCGAGGGGCTTACGGATTCAATGACTACATTCATCAGTCCGTTTTCTAGGATCACGCCGTTGAATAAAGCCAGGCCATTTTTGACTAAGGCGAAACAAGTCGGATCAGTCTGATCAAAGGTCTCTCTGACTCCTTTCTTCTTGAGGACACCTCCGGCGATAAGATTCTTGCTAAGTTCAGGTACTAACAGACACTCGGTAAGTTCAAAAACCGAACCATCACCAGCTTTCAAATGAACTTTTCCAACACCTTCCACAGCTAGAGTTGCATCGCCACCAGCTAGTTTGATTCGTCGATTTGGATCATCCACAGGTTTTAAGGAATCCGCGACAAAAAGGGATCGTGAGTTGAACATATGGTGGGTTGCACCAGTGTCATGGAGGGCCCACACGGTATCGGAGGATTCAGATCATAAATCTAAAGGCCCAACCGTGTTTCTC
The DNA here is from genome assembly GCA_002157085.1 of Melampsora occidentalis. Lineage (NCBI taxonomy): Eukaryota > Fungi > Basidiomycota > Pucciniomycetes > Pucciniales > Melampsoraceae > Melampsora > Melampsora occidentalis. Next base: position 16,247 of record KZ148640.1, on the reverse strand, counting down.
GGCGAAACTGGATTTAACCCCCTAAGACCTTAACTCTCAACACCAAGCCCCTTTAGGCCTTCTTAAGTTCCCACATCCCATTTCGGTTGCGACCATCAATACTCGTCTTTTGTTTCCTTGCGATGTCAAGATTGATGGCCGCACTACTTCGATCGCCCATAGGACGCTTACCCTTTAGGTACGAGTAAGTACTTCCCTCCATCCTCTCGGGATCGCCGCCTAATGACACAAGTTTGATCACCTGACAGATTGCCTGTTGGTCTCGACAATACACGGAGCCATTTTGGATCGGACCTATGCCCCCAACGAACCATTCGTAATTGACCATCATCATTGAAAGTTATATATCCGGAACAATCTTTCGCTCACTGAGTTAGGATGTTGTTCCCCGCCGTGAAAAACTTACGTTGGGGCACACTGTTGGCTTGCTTGCTGATCAACGTTCAAGCTCCACTTAAACGGCCTTCACCCAAATCATTGCGACTTCAACAACCAGCCTCCACAACCGCACCAACTATGTCGACACCGCCACCGGATTTAATCTCTGCGCGTGATGTTCGACACTGGCCAACTGAGGTTATCCAGTCGATCGTTGAAGAGATCATTGCAATGAACCCCGCCATAGGTCCTGACCTCGCCAACTCCACCGACGTTCAGTTCTTGCATCACGTTTATGTCATCCGCTTTTTGCGTTTGCGCCTTGTAGGCAAACTGTGGGACAAGGCCATTTTGCCTTTTGTTTTTGGCACCCTTCGCCTCGAAACCGGACCAATGGCCAGGAACCTTATTGGAATGTGGATGAATTCATTTTCGACCCCGGGCTTTCCTCATCTCAGACAGTTGTACCTCGACGGGATATGGCATTCGTTTCCTGCTATTCAGCAAAGCAACACCCATGGCTCGCCATCAGCTGAAGACCCGTACCCTTACTCTATCTTACCTGAGAACGCTGCATCCATAATCGCTTTATGCCACACGACTTTAACACACCTCAAATTAAGATTCAGAGACTCGGTTGGCTTCACTCCCGCATTAGCCAACGGTATACAGCTGGTTACCGGGTTACAATATCTCAGCATCCACGCTCCTCAGGCCTCTAGGATCATACACGACTGCGGATCCATCCGATTGTTACTCGAAAACATACCTTTTTTGAAGTCTTTGTCGATAGATTTCCCATCGCTATCGTCTGTTGCTATGCGTCCACGTTCGCTCCCTGACTTGGAGCACTTTTGGTTGAACTGTGCACCTAACAACTACGCGGGTGCCACCCAAATCTGCCGTTCTGCCGCCGGAAACATCAAATCCCTCGAGCTCTTTACTGAACACGAACCTGACCCAGCTTCCCAGATCATTCTCAGCTCTAAGGATACAATTGAGAGTTTATTCTTGATTTCCATCCCCAACCGTGTCCCCGAGGGGTTCCGCGATGCGACCTTCCCAAAACTCCGAGTTCTACGGAGTGAATATTGCTACGCAAGCGAAATCAATCTTGACTGGTTAAATTGGCCCTTTCTGTCGAGTATAGAGGTTTTCATTACCAGCTATCGCAGCGGTAACTGGTACTGGCGCGCGGCTTTGAAGACCATGGGATCCAATCCTTTCGCGGGGACTCCCAAATTGAAACACATCATTTTCACCGACTCCGAACGCACAAGGGACGGTCACCACGATTTAAGCGAAGCCTTCGAGTCAGTTGGGCTCCATTGTCATTTCATGTTACCACTAACGCACGCACAAATAATGGTATGTCACCTAAACACTTTGTACCATAACTCACTTCGACACTGACTTTGATAATGACCATCAGGGTATTGCCGAAAAGCTGTGCGTGTAACACTGCTCCAAAGGCGTGGAGAGATTACCACAAGCGGCATAGTAGTCCACATGTGTCCTATGTAGATTAATCTGTATCCAGATTGGTTACTGCAGTCAGACTGCGTCGCACGTTTATCGTGGTGTCACCAACAGTTGTTTTTTCTTTTACTGCCTGAATGGGGCTCATTCGATGGCTTCTTGCAAATTACCCCTAGACTTGTCAGATGAGAATTACATTTTACGCTTTTACCTTGCCGCAACTCTCCCATTGTTNCCGCCTCTCGTCACTCATTAACGGCAATCATAGCTGATCAACTATCTCAGTAATGCATTCCAAATTCATGACCTGTGATATCAATGTTGAGGCGTAATGAAACAAGCTTCCGTCTATATTGGACTGCCCGAAAACTGAACCTGAGCCCACCCTACTGCCAACCAAACCAGCACAATGGCACTTGGCAATTTCACCTGCCGGTGACTTGGTAACCGGGTATTCTAATCGTACTATCCCGGGCAACTGGATTGCTATAGCCCGACTGGGGATACCCGACCTTGGTTTTCGGTCTCAACAAACTGCACATAACCACGTAACGGTTCTGAAGGAGGCTCGAGTTTGAAATTTGAACTGGCAATTCGATGATTCCGTGGTAGTCGCTCCAATACTTGACTTTCCCAACGTGCACTTGTAAGTCCTCAACTTGGGATTAACTCGAGACCGTGTGACTTCTCTCCGAACAAGTGAACTTGAACCTTTCTGATTTTCCTTTGCCAGGTCGATGAAGAAGTAGTTGCAAATTAAAATATACATGTCGTACCAATTTCGAGCCGGCAGACGAGAAGCTTCCTGACGGTCTATTGCATCGCTGAATCACCAAGTTCCCGAGTTTCAAAATGGCCAACATATCCAGAACATCATTCACCCGCGATAGATGGGGATGGACACTGATTCCGATGCTGAAAACGAGGTCCTTAGGTTGGGAATTTCCTCATACCAGCCGTTGGTTGACACGCGTCAGCTTCATTTAACCTTCAGAGTGAATTCGAAACCAATACCATTTACAAAATTGTTTGTGTTCCACAGCAACTTCCATTCACATGTCCCGAAGCTCCCCAGATTTCATGAAAACGATCTGCGGACATAATTTAGCTTCGAAATTCGGTGATGCACAAGGAAAATACAATCTCTCGCTTCGCGCTCACAAACATCGGCTTCCGCACTTAACTAATGTCCTCTCGAGTCGCCGGGGATATCAGCATAGCTATTGCAATTGTGCTATACTGAGTATTCGTTATTCAAGACCCGACATACCGACTGTCTACCAATTTTGTCCATCCCCCCAGTAGGGTACTGGGTGCCTGTGAAACCTACCCGAGTTCAGTAACGTAAGTTGATATCTGGAATCGGCTGGGTTACAATGATCTGATACATCGGTTGTTCGCAATGGAAAATCGTTTCAATTATAACTGAGAAGACCAAGCGGTGATTGCGACTGTGCACGAACTAGCGAGCACAACGTGGGCAGCCAAGAACAACAAAGCACTGAAACACAACGTTTAACGTGGAACCACCATGAAGGGCAAATTTACTACGACATTTAATCATCAAGCCCGAGCTTGACTTTATATATTGGTGGGTGCTCTCGTTAACGTGATTGTTCCCTAGCATCGAGCCAAGTGGTTAGTGAATTACTGCACTTCCGTTCGGTACACATTTGTTCTACAAGTCTTGTTCTGAAAAGCGTCAGTTGTTGCCCTCTGCTCTATATAGATCAGGTCACTGATCTTACTCTCGCTTCCATTCTTCTACGTCGTTGTTAAGATCACATAGCTCCCAATGCCTATTGACTTCAACAAACCATCCGGTCACGGGGTTTACTTTTCTGGTAATTTCGAGATTGAAGGCAAGGTACGGCAGTTATCGCACTCCTGGCTTTGTTATACTTCCTATTGACATGAGGTTGTACCCAACAGGTTCCCAATGACTTGGGTCGGAAATCAGGATACCGAAGCTATGTTGCGTTTATCAACTGTGGTGGCGCTGACCGAGACGAAGAGACTCGCTACGAAATCCGTGCCATCGGGTATAGTTCCCCTGCGAACGCACTTGAAGACAACAAAATATATTTTCTCCGAGGCCTTTTCTTTCCGACCAACACCGTTGAAACCGCGATGGATCACTTTTTCTTCGAGGGGTCCGACCATGCTTTCGTCGCCCAAGCAGAGGAATTCAAGGGGGTAGTAATCGACGCTGTTGGGATCACTGGGGTAGGTATTGTTGCAAAAATCGAAACCATAGTTGAGAAGTGCTGTGAGAGTCTTCGGGACAAGGATGAGGTTGAGATTCCAAAAACCACCGTTGTCACCGTAAAACATACTGATTACCATCCATCGGTAAGTTCTCTAAAGCATTTTACTCATTGACTGGCATTGAAAACTGGTACTGTTCCCAACGGTTCACAGGTGAAGCCTGCACCAACGTTTTACGTTGAATATCGTGTGCGCCCTTACAAATACCTTTCTGGCATACCAAGGATCTTAAAGTTGGGGCGCGAAGCGGTATTCCATGGATACCTCAAGGATTTCAATGAAGAAACTCGATGTTATGTCGTAATCGTAAGTAATTATGGTTGATCATCACTTGACCAAAGCTGATCCTCACTGAACAACAGGTAAACAGAGTCTCAACGACCTGCGGGCATCGTGACGCGAGCGAATTCGAGGAAACCACTGTAAAAAAGGAGGATGTCACTGGTGGCCCAAATCGGGCGAAGCCAAAGAAGTGAGCTCTTTTGTATAGTTTTGTTTCCAAATCATCGACAACCTTATACATTGCCTTGTATGCAGATTTACTCCAAAACCTGTGACGGCCCCTTTCAAATCACCAATCATACCGCCAGTTTCGACGCCCGCCTTTCAATCGGCCCCAGCAGAATACCCTATTGCTCCAATGTCGGATTCAGCTAGCGAGATAGACGAACCCTTGAGTAATGCGCCTGTCACTAAAAAAAAGAAGGTCGCTCCGTCTGCGTCTAAGAAACGACCCAAAGCTCGGGCCGCTCGAAGAACCTCGAGCAGCACCACACTCGACCTCACAGCTACAGAATAGCTTCCACTTTGAGGTTCTCTCACGGTTTGTCTGACTCGCTAGCATTCTATTAATACTGACCACCCGCGATTTGTTAACTAATGACCTTGGTCTTGCGCCTCTCTTTGGAATTGTACGCAGCTCGCTTGCGAGCTCCTGAAAGTTGCCTTGATGATTGGTATGTCAAAAGTTGTGAATTGTGAACAGAGCATTTCTTCTTTCGAGTCCCTTCCTCCAGAAATACAATGTCAATGCTGCCTTGAACTTTTCTCCAACTGCGTATCTGCGTTCAGTATAATCTTCCTAGAATCTTGATTTCACTATTGCTGCTCTTCTTAAACACTGGTTATTATTGTTGTATTCCCAATGCCATGGTTTCGAGCTAAATTTTGAAGCGCGTTCGGCGTTGTTGGGGCATTATAAATTTCGAACTCTTGTCTGGCCCTTGGCCTCATACCTGTAATCAACCACTGATACGTTCGAACCCGGGTGTCAGAAATACAAATCTATTTGCCTTGTTTCTTCCAACGACAAATGATGAGTGGCAGCGAAAAATACATCATGTGGGCAATGTCATAAGGAGAACATAACCTCTTGCCCGGTCCCCAGGACCTCGGACAATGATCCTCAGATGCCGTTTTCCCCTTGGGATAAACCCGATTTACCGATGGTGGCAGTGTAACTCAAGAATTCAAATCCATAAATTGTAACGCAGCCGATTTTAGCGTCGTGGTAATTGGCATGCCAGTGTGGCGCTGCTTGTAGGAGTATTTTGTGCTTGATGAAGTTCAGCGAGGTCTTTAGATTCTTGCACACTGTGGAGCAACTTGGTTCCCGTTGACATTGAATGATTTCAATTGGCGAGTTGCGATGATAAGGTAATGTTACGAGGGTGAACGGTTTGCTTTGTCTGCTTTCAAAGAGCAAAGCATGCGTCGCAAGCTGTGTACATCCCAGGCCATCATTCCGATACCCCCATTGAGTAGGAACAGACCAAAGAATGAAATGGATACCATTAACAAAGAACGCGGCAATCCGTAAGAGTCCCCGCGACTCGAATTGTGCTTTGGCTTGCATCATAGATCAATTGAATGGCTGCATGGGTTGGGAGAGGTACTAGGAAATTAAGCAGCAAAACGGAAGATTCAACTGAAACAACAATCAGGGCGTGGGCATTGCCAGTCGCACACTGCTACTAGGATTCACGAAGATGTTAACGCGGATAAGGGGTTCTAAGTCACAAAATATGGGTCGTGACACGGTGGGAGGGCAGGGCAAAAAGTAAAAATAACAAAGATCTATGGCATAAAATAATGAGCATGTATTGCTCCGAGACAGTTTACAAATTGCTTTTGAATGGTGATTGTACCCAGTCTCCGACTGCTCAACGAGCCAATTAGGATTATATCCAAGCTCCCATTTCAGATTGGCCTCTTGCTATTAGATATTGGTGTTGAGAGCTGGATTACAGAGATCGCATGCGGCCACTGGGTTGGTGATCACGATGTGCGCGTGTGGAATTCCGCGTTTTTGGTATTCCAGACTGGTACGCATGACTTCTGCGTGCCAGGATTGGTTGATAGCATGGGGGCATGTATCGGAAACCTTGGAGAGGGATGGCAAAGCCATCGCTGTAAGTCACAAAGAACCCGGGTCAGTAGAGGATTTGTTGGTTACAACTGACAGGCACCTACAGAGCGGTCGTTTTTCACACAATGATAATCTGGGTTTCAAGGGTTTCATCAGTTTGATTACGCTTCATGAAAACACGGAACGTAACTCACTGATCGCAATCTGACCGCAAATTGGGGGAAATCACAATTGGCAAATGGACACCAATTTCGGGGTTGAAAGAGGGAGACATAGTTGGGACGAATAATATTTCGAACATTGCGCGACAACTGAGTGGATTAGAGAAATCGATGGTGTATTGAAAACCGGCGTTGGGGAACTGCTGAATTGATTCGATAACTTTTGTAAGGATTTCTTTTTGAAAAGCGTATGTGGTACGAGTGATTTCCTCTGCGACGTTTGGCGATTTACGATTGGTAGTAGCAATTTTTGAGAATTTAGGAATCTGAGACTTTGCTGGCATAGTGGGGTTTATGGATTAAGCTAGAAGGAAACTGATCTAGGAATAAAGGCAATAAATTTGGGGTGATCAATGGGTCCTAACTGGGGTAGAAATATTCAGCATGAGACCATACGAACTACTTGGTGCCTCTTGGTAAGTGTCCTTTTACTCATAAAATTTGATAATCTAAGAGTTGGAAACATCGTCGGCGATGTCGGTCTGTGGTTTTCCTCGAGTGACTTTGCGTGTAATTGCACTTTTGAGGGTCGCAGCGTTCGAGGAAGCACCTCGGATGATTGTACTGAAGCGAACGTCGACGGAGCCGAGGTGAGTCATGGGAAATTAATTTCAAGCCAGCTGCCAGACTGGGCAGCAGCAAACTTTGAACGTGCCAGTTGTAATAACAACGGGTGTTCTGTAATGAATCTTTGAAACTGTAAACCCGTCCCCGAGACCGGTAGAGAATTGTTGCCTGGCACCTCGTTACTTGACATGGATTGAAACCGGCTCNGTGATCTACACGATACTATAACAACACGCGTAAGAGGCGGAGCGCAATCGACGAGGATGATATGATCGGTGATTCGTTCCTCTTCGAGAAAATACCGACCTCTATAGCACACGTTATCGATGGCCAATAGGTGAATTTGCACATGATTGTAGGAGTTTGGTACATTAACTTTCCTGTGAATCGGGAAGCGAGATGATCCTGACACGAGCTCAGACTGACGGCCTGGTTACTATCGGCACCTAAGCACGCAAAAATTCTGCGGATCCCGGCTTCCTGGTTTACGCGATCAATTTCGACACCGTTTTGCTTTGAATTTCGTTTGGACGTCACAAGATTCAACTCGGCAGAGGCAACCGCGATCGTCCAGGTTCCTGCGTCCTGGTGTCCGACTTATTGTGAATACTCAAATTTTTGTGGAATGAAATGACAAGACACCCCTTGACAAAGCACAATACTTGGCCACAGCTCAGCTCTCAATAAACGCCTACATGTCGGGTATCTTGAATTCAACCTCCTTGCGCGAAGCCGACAATCACGATGTAAATGCGACTTTGTTGCTCCCGAACAACATGATGACGGTATTCAGCAGTACATGTGATGAGATTGACTCGGGTCAAAGACCAGTCTCTTCAGGATTCGTCATTACACCGCCGACCTTTCAAGCCTTGCTACTCGGCCTAGACATTGACATCGGCTTATTTCGATCTCATCAAAATCATCTATTATAACGGTGTCGACATCAGCACAAGGACTATACGATAGTTTTCGAAATGCCCCCTCGCGCAGCGCCCCGACGCCAAAACCAAGGGCTCGCAATTCGTGCTGAAGAATTTGGATCTGAAGCAAATCTGATGCACCGATTTCGCACGGAAATTCCTTTTACTCTGGGACCTCAGACTGACCAGTGCACAGGGTGTGGAGCATTCAGGTGGAGGGCGGAACGCAGGATAAAGGACGCCAATTTGCTATCCGCAACCTTTCGAAACTGTTGCAACCATGGCCAGGTTGATTTACCCTTAAGGTATTTTCCGGAGGATGTTGGAGAGCAAGTTCCGGAATTTTATAGGGCGCTCTTGAGGGATGGTGATCAGAGTAAGTCGTCAATATTAACCTGGCAAACTGATAACTGACGCAAAGCTCTAGGATCTAGAGATTTCCGAGACGACATTCAAAAGTACAACAACGGTTTGTCATTCACTTCTCTCGGTGCAAAAATCGACGGCAGTGTCATAGGAACACGCGGTCATTCTATCTTCCGGATCCAAGGGCAAATGTTCCATCTCATGGGATCTTTGATGCCGCTGCCTGAGAACCATCCTGGCTTTGCCCAACTCTATATTTACGGAGGGGGAGGAGAGCAAGAGGCACGCCTGAGAATCGAGCGAACCCGAGTGGAGCGACTGAATCCAGAGATTATGTTGCAACTTCAAAATTTCATGTACGACGTCAACCCATACGCTCAACGGTTTAGATCGGCAGCGGAGATCTGCAATGTAAACGGCCCCATTCGGACACTCAGAATCAACACCGTCACAGTTCCCGGCACTGATCACAGACGATACAACCGTCCGACCGCGAATGAAGTCGCAGCGATAATCGAGGGCAATGGCGAGATTGGACGCCGCGGACGCGATATCATCCTAAGGCGTCAATCTGGAGCAATAGAAGCTATTTCTGAATTGCACACGGCCTACTTCGCATTGCGTTATCCCCTCCTATTCCCTTATGGATCGCAAATGTGGCACGATGCTTACACTAACCCGACAGAAGATGGTATGAACCTCTGAAACTGTCTTAGTTTGGAGAAAATAGACTTATGTGTAACTGTATTTAACGTTGTTCTAGATCCTGAAGGGACAGTGACTTGTATGAAGTGGTTTGCATTCCTGCTTTTCAAGCGTCCGGCTTACTCGGTCATTCTAGCATCAGGACGGCTGTTTCAAGAGTTTGCAGTAGACATGTATGTCTGCGTCGAACATGCGCGATTGAACTTCATTCGATTTCATCAACGGGAACTCAGAGCCGAACTATACAGTGGAATCGTAGAGGCGCTGGGAAACGAAGTTGAGGAGGAAGTAGTAGGTCGGCGTGTAGTTTTGCCTTCGACCTTTGTGGGGGGACCACGCAACATGCAGGCACTGTATCAAGATGCTATGAGCTTGGTTGCCGAGTTTGGTCATCCAAGTTTGTTCATTACGATGACTGCAAACCCACAATGGAGCGAGATCACCGATGCCTTGGAAGACGAACAAGTTGCGGAAGACCTCCCAGATCTTGTCGCACGCGCTTTCCATCTCCGATTTCATGCAATGCTCTCGGACGTGACCAAGTGGGGGAGGCTTGGGAAGTTCACGGCCTACGTGTACTCGATTGAGTTTCAGAAGAGAGGTTTGCCTCACGCTCACTTGATCTTATTCCTAGACGCCGATTCTAAACCTTCAACACCGGAAATGGTCGATTGCTTAATATCTGCGCAATTGCCTGATCCTGAAAGGGAACCGGATCTCTTCCGTTTGGTCTCACATCACATGTTACATGGCCCATGTCGAAACTATAAATGCTGGGATGGAACGAGATGTAAGATTGGTTATCCAAAACCCTTTTGCGAAACGACGACTTTGCCAGATAACAAGTACCCAACTTACAAGCGACCCTGCAACGGACGATACTCAATCAACAGCGGAACACGGTTTGAAAACGGAAGTGTAGTGCCATACAACCGGTTTTTACTGCTAAAGTACCAATGTCATATGAATGTAGAAGTCGCGGCAAGTTTAAGGGCGATCAAATATCTATTCAAATACATCCTGAAAGGCCACGATCGGACGATGGCAAATGTCGAAGAGGCTAATAATAGGGATGAGGTGTTAGCTTTTTTGAACGCACGTTTTCTGAGCGCGCCCGAAGGTAAGCATGTCCTTCGGTAGTTCAGTGTACTGATGGCTGACTGAGTGTTCAATAGCCGTATGGAGGTTGTTTCAGTACGAGCTGGCAGGTAGATATCCGGCGGTCCAAAGGTTAAGTCTGCATCTAGAAGATGCACAGACAGTCTATTACCTTGATGAAGCTGGATTACGAAGAGCGATGGCAACGGGCCGCGCCGAACGCACAACGTTGACAGAATACTTTCGACTCTGCAACGAGAACTGTGAATTGCCCCGATCGCAACTCACAATCCGCTCAATAAAGTATCAAGAAGTTCCCAAGTATTTTAGATGGGTGAAGTCTACGAAGCAACTTCAAGCCCGGAAAAAAAAACTTCAATCTGTGGGAAGAATTTACTATGCAGGAATCAAACACGGGGACATATACTACTTACGACTACTGCTGCAGCATATCGCTGGCCCGACTTCCTTTGCAGCATTGCGAACGGTGGATGGTGTTATTCACAATACATTCCGTGAAGCAGCAGACCAGCTAGGTCTGTTGCTGAACGACCGACATTATCATATGTCGCTAACCGAAGCAGCCTTATGGAAAACTGGGCACCAGCTTCGCCAAATGCTCGCAATCATTCTGTGCCATAGTGCACCAGCCAACCCGCGGCAATTATGGATCGAGCACATTGACGACTTGTCCGACGACTGCGAGAGAAGAATTGCGAGATTAAACCCCAATGTACAGCCTAGCGTCAATCACATACAAAATTACGCACTTTTTCTGCTTGAAAAGATCATAGTGGGAATGGAAAGCACTCTCGATGCTGTTGGACTGATGCAAGTTGATCAAGGACTGCTCCTGGAACTTGGCTTACCCCATGACCAGCGTGCGCATCGCTCACGATTTGTGGACCCTCAGGAAAGCCGAAGGAAATACGAGACGATGGAAAGAGCCCTAACGAATGAGCAACGCAACGTGTTCCTTTCGCTACGCGAAGCAATTGACGGGGCAATACCGTACTTGGGTTTCCTAGATGGCCCCGGGGGTACTGGTAAAACGTTTGTGCTCAATACTGTCCTCCATTATTGCAACGCCCACGAGATCGAGTTTCAAGCGGTTTCGGCCGCGGGCATCGCTTCGTTACTTCTTTTGCACGGACGCACAGCACATAGTGCGTTCAAGATCCCAATCCCGATATTTGAAGACTCGGTTTGCCCAGTACTACCAAATTCAGTACTTGGAAATGTCTTGGAATCGGTGAGGTTTATAGTTTGGGATGAGGTTGCCATGCAACATCGGCATGCGATTGAAGCTGTTGACCGTACCCTTCGGGATATCACTGGGGTTGACGAAGCCTTTGGCGGTAAAGTAGTGTTATTTGCAGGTCAGCTCCAGTTTCTTATCCCTTAGCTTTTGATTAGACCGAGTTAAGGCTTTTGAAACTGAGCAGCTTTGCCGGTTTCTTAGGGGATTTCCGACAAACCTTGCCCATAGTTAGGAGAGGTAACCTGTTGGACCAAGCAAACGCTACTTTGAAAGCCTCGTATCTCTGGAACCTAATTCACCGGTTTCAATTGACAATCAATATACGGCTTGGTGGGCTCGAGGCTCGACAGAACCCGGTAAACGTAAACTTTGCTAAATGGTTGCTTGATCTTGGCTCAGGTAACCTACAAGATGACTACGTAGCCGAGCTACTTCTGTTATACTGCAATGTATCGGTGTTGCATCCGCCTGCGAGATTTGACCCTGCCCTGGTGGAAGAAGAGTATAACGCAGCCCAAGCCTTGATTGAACGACAAGATTGGGCCACTCTGACTAATTTATACGCGTCACGATGCCTCATCACGCCTTTAAATGCGACTGTTAATATGCTCAACAATTTCGTTATGCAGTCTCTGCCGGGAGGATTCCGTACTTCAGTATCGAATGACACCATGGACGAAGCCTTCTTCGATGGTGTATCTCCCGATGTCTTAAATACTTTCAACTTCCCAGGATTCCCACCTCACATCCTGAAGTTGAAAGTGGGAGCATCAGTTATGGTACTACGGAATCTACAAATAGGAGAGGGGCTTTGCAACGGAACACGCCTTTTGGTTACAGACTGGGCGGAACATGCACTTCAATGTCGGATATTGACGGGGGAAATGAAGGGGACGTCAATTGGCTTGCCTAAGATAAAACTTCACCACGAAGGTAATGACGACTGTCCGATACCTTTTGACCGTTATCAATTTCCCATAATGCCGGCCTTTTGTATGACAATCAACAAAAGCCAAGGCCAGAGTTTGGAAAAAGTTACAGTCTTACTCCCAAATCCTGTATTCGCACATGGGCAATTGTATGTAGCATTGTCACGTTGCACAAATGCGGCCAATGTTCACGTTTGTATTACATCAGATTCAGACGCATTGTTAACTAACAACATAGTTTATCACCCTGTTTTAATAAATTGATTGTGTATAGGTTGAAATGTAGCAGACACTTATGAGAAGACACGATCTCGAAAAAATAAACAAGCGCTTGAGCTAGGAGGTTCACTCATAAGCGGTTCATGCTAATGCTGTTGGCAACATGAATGACAGCTTTTCTGCTTAAAATATCATGTGTTCTTCAGGAGGGAACTATGTAACTGGATCTCGATCCATGCGCGAGGCCGAGGCGTAGTAATGGTTACTTGAAACCTGGTAAATCCTGAGTTGCTTTCTCCCTCAGCTTTGTCCTATACCTGTATTGGTTGAACGCTCGCCCCGAGAGTGATTTCGCTCTTAAGTCTAATGGCTATGTACGTAAGAACTGTTGACCCCGGGAGGCGAGTCAAATTTCAGATCCTGCCATTCAAGTTCTATATAGTCAAACCAGTACCTCGACTCATGAGTTGAATTTAGGTGAGTAATGCCTGATATTGATGACAACCCTCCTCGACTTCGCTTTTCCGATTAAATCACTGATGAACTCTTAGCTTATCAGGTACCAAAACTGGTCGATTACTCTTTATCCCGAGACACACTTATACTTCTTGATCGAGCCCGAGGATCAATTCCTTTTTGCGGATAGTAAGTATCGCGATGGCTTGGAACTCACCGAGGTAAACCTCCCTGACAATTGTAGCTTGAAGAGTGGAAAGTATGACTTCAAGGGAGGGGGTGGAAGATGATAATGAGCTGGGGGCGAAGATAGCCTCTGCATAACTTGAACCGCGCCCCGCTAATTGTCATCCTCTACCTCCTTCCTTGAAGGCTTAGTTTGCGCTCTTGGAGTTGCTTTCTTGGGAGGTTAGACCCAACGAAAGCCATGCCATATACTCGGAGCTCGACCAACCGGATACTAATTTGTATTTGTGTGTTGCGAATGCGATCCAGATACAAGACGATTATGAGCAGCAACTTCGATCCGGATTGGTCCAAACACAAGAGAGCGAAACACGATGTTGAGGCACCGGCCACCAGGTAAGTGGGAGTTTGTTGGTTGAGACTACGTCAGCTGATCTAACAACTCCACACAGTGGACACAAACCGAAGTCAGGCGTCACCTTTCTCTCAGATCTGCTCGAGGGCATAGATGAGCGAAGACAAACTGGTCATACAGATGATGATGTGAGTTGATTTATGTTATGCTTCGGTCGCCGTAGTCACTGGAGGGTGCTGATTGAGAATCAATTGGCTAATGTTGTGATTTGGTCAGCTGCCTGCGCCATTTGCGGTGCCTAAGTCCTACGCTCACGTGCCACATGAATATCTGGCGTCGGATGGGTTCCCTCGATCAGAGTACTGGCTTCATCCAATGTGTAAACACGCCGTGCCTCCAGTCGGCAATAAAGGTGGGAAAGGGAGACTAAAGTACGTGGTCTCCAGGACTGTTATTTCAGCTATGCTTCCGGGAGTTCACCATTTTCGGCGTCTGGCGACCATCTCAGGCAACAAGCTTTAGATCTTTATCGTGAAGAGGGCTTGGACGATGTACCAGATGCTTTGCCTAAGACAATGAAAACGAAGGATTCGACAAAGCCGTGAGTGTAGCTTGAGGCAACTTGAGGAATGTATTTAAGACTGAGCTTAGTCATATCCTCCAGGCGACATCCAAAAAGGTCTGAAAATCTTAAGGCTGCCAGGGAAACTGACCAATCATCAAAAAACCAGGACCAGCTCTCAGGAAAGCATGATGCCCAACTTACCAGATTTGACGACCCAATCTTGCCGTTTGAGGATCTGGAACGAACAATGGAAATCATATTCAACACCTATAAAGTGGTTACTCATGGACATGGCCAGTTTATGGATCGAGACTCGGAAAAACTTGTGCTTACCTATCAATACATGGACTTGGAGGCTATGAGTCCACAGGCGCGTCAAGAACATCAAACGGATGTCGATATGATGTTGATGTCGACCAAGCTCTTCAAGCGGTTGCCGACACCGAAAGCTACGTCGTTACCTGTAAATCTACCGAGCGAATCTCAACACGGCAAACGGTCATATGCGATGATGTCATCCAATACGTTGAGCTTTCGTAAGCAAAAACCACAGCAAGAAGAGTCGTCACCACTAACTTCGCCTCCCCCGTCGTCACGAGAATCATCACCTTTGACTCCGCTTCCCGTGTCATCGCGAGAAACTTCACCACTAACTTCGCTCCCCCCGTCGCTGAGAGAATCTTCGCCACTTAGTTCTCTTCCACCCTCTGATGCTGAGGAGGAGGAAAATGAGAAAATGTTACGGGATACGGTATTGAACGTGAAGGCTAAGTCCGGAGTTATGACAAACGGAGCTCTCATTCATGGACGTATGCATTGTTTTGGGCAAACAGTTGGGTTTGCATCGGACATCCTCTTATCTCCCTATATGCCAACCAAAGGCTCATCTCGATCGCTATACGAATGCTTTCTCTCCAAATTACCTGCTTTTGGAGCCCGCATTGGTTCACGCTTTCAAAAATTTTGTGATGAGGGATTCTTGATTGCCCGAAAACTAATGAACGACCTCAAGGTACCTTCTTTCGCTTCGACTTCTAAGTTTCAACCCTCGGGACCTCTAGACTTTAGTTCCAACCTTGCTTTCACCCTTCAAAATTTTTACAACAAACCGCATACCGATAACGACCAGGGCAAAGTCTATTGTCTTTGGTATCCTATAGATTGCATAAGTGGTAAGATAGTGACCTGGAAGGAAGGCTTCGTTCTTGTAGGTGGCTGGTTTATATTTCCAGAATTCAGGACAGCTTTCAATTTGGGAGACAAGTATGCGGTACAAATTGCTTGGGATGGAAAGAGCACATTTCATCACACGGTTCCGTCTAGAGAGAAGGTCGTAATTGGGGAAAATGGCCGTAAAGTGCATTATACTCGACTGGGGTGTTCGACTCAAATTACTCACACCATGGCCCGTTCTGCCGCGAGGATTGGTACAGATGAACAGTGGAATTACAGGAAAAATTGTGATCGTAGAGTTCGAGACTGTGAGGACATAATGACTCTTAAAGATCGTCGGTGGAAAGAGTAGGGAAGTTACAAATTTGCAATGTGTATCGCTTCCCAGTAATTTGTGTTCGCTACAGCATGTATTTCATGATGATTGGGAATGATAAAAATCAGGTAATGAATGCGATTTCCCTGATCCTTGTCTGATCAAGACCCTGTCGTAAGAGGTATTGATAAGTATGCCTGGACGTGCCCAATATCTAACGCAGAAAATGATTCTGCATTAGTTTGTTTGCCTGAGCCTTGTTGTACGGGCGTGCGCATATAAATAGGTAGATAGGTATGCCAGGGTGGTTATAGCCAAATACGAGAGCCGCCGGGCGGGCACGTGTACTGCCTAGGTAACCATACAAAGCTTACTCCTGGCTTGGGGCCTAAATATCTAGCCGCGGCGCCCGCC
>KZ148626.1:5953-16339 GCA_002157085.1 Melampsora occidentalis | reverse complement strand
TCTACTCCTCAACTGGAGTGCTTGTGCTGGAGTTCTAACTCCGTGTGGGGTGGGGGCTGTCAAGTCGGACCGCAACACTCGAGTCCTCCCACTTGCCATCCCTTCTAGGATTGTCGGATTAGCCTAGGAGGGGGAGGAAGTGGTTTGGGGGGGCCCCTCGGGGCCTCTCTCGGGTGTTCAACTAGACCCGTGGGACTGGTATCCCATTGGTGATCTAGCTGATCAATGAGAGGCTCTCGGAAGGGGGGACTCACGTCGAATGCTGAGGAAGGGAGCTGTCAGACCCCTCTCTCTGGCAAGGGTAACGAGTTCAGAGCTCTGTTCAGCTCCCCTACCCTCTGGATTCGGCGCCCTTGTCTCACTACTTACTTTGGGAAACTCACTGTTATGGCTGAAGGTTCATTTCATTTTTTTTTTTTTTTTAAACTTTAGAGTTTCTGTTCGCATGTCATGCAGCGGTAATAGTTCAGTGATTGGCATAAACATTCATTTCAATATGTTACTCAATGCAGATAAAGTTTAACTTCATGTTCTCAATCGATATAGCGCGTCTATTGTCTCTTTTTGGGTGTTTTCAGAGTATTGTTTAATATAGCGTTTGTACGAATCTCCTGCCCATCTTCCCTGCAGTTTTATTGCTTCTATCGATGAACCGTGGAAATTTAAGAGTGATGCTCCGCCTACGCGAAACGAATGTCCTGTTGGACCTTCTGAACCTCTTCGTCGCCACACTTCTTGCACTGCGTTCATGACGTCTGATTTCGACAGGACCCATCGTTGGCCATCTCGGACATAAGAAAATAACGGGTCTTCTTGTTTAAGTCTATTCAACTCGACATTGGTTTTCAGCGCTTGGACTGGGTCTAACCGTGTTGGTTGTTTCTTCAGTTTTAGGTATTGAACCTCTTTCTCTTTTGCAGTTTTTGCTTCGTAAAATGCTAATTCTAAGTTGCCTCCTTTGATCATCTGAAGGTCTCTGAGTTTCGGTATCTTTTTATCTGGTTTGTTTGAGACCAGTTCTCCAAGTCTTGCCAATCCCCAGAACGCTACTAGTGTAACTGCGACTATGGCCGTTGACTTATTTCCACCGTTTCCTAGTTCTTCAACAATTTGAGCTAAGTGTGTGATTAGGACAGGTTCTTTCTCTTTTGTCTTCTTTCTTTCTGTAAAGGTCGCTGAATCTTCTTCTTTCTGTTTTGACTCATATTTCCTTGAGGCTCTTAGCGCTAATTTTATGACGTCTTCATCTATTTCTGGAAAAGGTACTTGGTGTAATTTATGCCACGCTTTCAATCCTACTAGGTACTTTCTCACCGTGTACGACTTCACTGCATGTTCAGTCGTTTCTTCTGGGTTTCTCCTTTCACTAGCCCATAGAACGAATTTGTATATTAAGTCTTTTGTTGCTGGTAAGCACTGACTCCTCGTTCTTCCTTCTTGTTCATTGAATTTTACGAATTTCTTTATTCCCGAGTTGTACAATTTCATCGTATCCTCTGCCCAACCACCTCCCGTTATGTGTTCTATTAACCTTTCGTCTGACACCGTTCTATTGCCATCTGGACCTGTCTCTAGTTCCTCTAGATTTAACGGTTTCGTGTTTTTTGGGTGCTTGGGTTTGTTTCCGGACTGGTCCATTCCTTTCAAATTCTTGTTTTAGTAGGCCGTGTAGATCCTGTGGTAAGGGGATACGTAACTGTTTACTCAAGTTTTCTTCGAAGTTATCGCCTCTCGATAACGCGTCTGCTGGGTTATCTTTTGAAGTCACTCTTTCTTCCTTGATATCGAATTGGTACTTCGTGAGTAGTCGCTGGATCAATTTCCACTCTTCGTTCACGGATTGGTCTTTTGATTTTCTGTTTCTGACTACACCTTCTGTTGTAGTGTTGTCCGTGTGAACTATTAGTCTCCTGCCTGCCGTCTCGTACTTCGACTTCACCATCAGCACCCCTAGTCTAATTACGACTGTTTCGGCCCAAGCGATCCTTCTGGCCGGTTGGTCTGGTTTCAGGTTATATGTTTCCCATCCTTCGACGAGTCGGAACATCGCCCAGGAAGAACCCACCTTAAGCCCAAGGCCGTACGAGGTTGAGGCATCCCCGTACCAGTTCACCTCAACCGGTTCTGGGTCTGGAATCATCCTTAGATTTCCGAAGGTGTTTAGCGTTCTTGACCACTCTTCCAGGTCTTCTTTCACGTCCTCCGGTAAGTGTTTCTTTATCCATTGGTTACCCCATGACTTTTTACAATGGTGCATTGACCTCATATACGGCTTCATATGTGGTAATATTAAGATCGTGTGACACAATCTTCCTACAAAGCATTCAAACTTTTTGTAAGAGATCTTTTCTTTGGATGTAAGCATTTCATGAGTTTCTTGTCGTCTTTTATTCAGTTTTTCTTCTGTCAACCTGACCGTGTGTGTTTTCCCGTTCCAGATAAAACCTACGAATTTTTGTTCAGTGCTAAACTCATGATATTTTGTTTCATTTGTTTTGACTCCTAGCTGGTCGCTGATCTTCACCACGTGCTTCATCATCACCTTAGATTCTGGTCTCTTCATTAGCATGTTATCGTCGACCCAACGAAAGATTTTTGGAATCGACAACTGGATCTGGATGAGTTCCTTCCATGCGTCTGCCGGCCTTCCAAATATGCCACATCCTGCCACTCCGCCAAAGGCTACTCGAGTATCTACCCAAAGACCATCTTCAAAATCTTTCAGGATGAGGTACGGCCACTGGTCTGGGTCCGTTGGGATTTGGCGATACGCTTTTTCCCAGTCAAAAATCGCCAGGAGCCATTCACCGGGGTGTTCTTTGAAGAAGCGTACTACAGTTTGGAAATCATCCCAGGTCGTTTTAAAATGATTTTTGTTCACGAATGAATTTACTGACGGCACCAATCTTTTCTTTCTAGGGTACGACAAGTCGTGGATCACTCGAAATGTTCCATCTCCATTAATAGTACTTCCCAACGGGCTCGACCGGAAAAACGGAAACCACTCTTTTAATTGCTCGTGTGAGAAAGGTCCGTAGATTCTTCCTTCTCTTTTCTCTTTTTCTAGGGTGTTTCTTATCTTTTGTCTGACTTCTGAGGCTGATTCGTGGTTGTCCGGGGTATACCATGGGAGATTTCCTATCCTGTGTTCTGGGATACCTTGTGGGAAGCCAAACTGGAATCCATCCACTACGTCTATGTATTTCTCTAGGATGCCACACTGTTTCAATTGTCGTCTCCATTCGCCGACATTCATTTCACACCTTACCCTGCAAGGCCATGGTCGGTTATCTTCCGGTCGGTGAATCTTTCGTACGTATAGGCTCTTCTTTCTAGCTTCGTCTTCATCTCCAGAGTCTTCTCTATTCTTTTGATCCTCCTCTTCTGACTCTGAGTCGGTGAAATTTAACTTTACTCTGTAGTCGTCACTGTCTATGCTCCGCAGATCTTCACTACCCGTGCTCTCACTCAGATCTTCACTACCCGTACTCTCACTCTCTGATCCATAGGCAGAACCGGGTGTGCTCCTTCTGTCAGAGCACTTTTGGTACGGGTGGTATGGGTGTTCGTAATTGGCAAGGTAGTCACACCCGTTGTCTCTGTTTCACACAAAAATTGTAAGACATTTGTAAGCTTACTATTGACTTAGGTCGCTTCTGCTGCGGCAGATGATGTAGAGGGGCTCAGGCAACTGAATGGGACGGTATCAGAAAAAGGGGAAATGGGACGGTTTTGGGACGAAATTGGAGCGGGGCACGTGGCACATTTGGGTGTGTGTTTTGACAGTGCCAGATCGGCTTCATTTCAAAGGTAGGTTACTCGTCAACTCACTTCCGTTTGCCGTTAGCAGCGTTGCTTTTCTCATTCGTCTTTGAGTTATTTACTGACGATCTACTATCATTTCTATAGCTATCGCGGCGGTCATCTCGGCGGTCACTTCTGGACTCATAGCTTCTATCGTCGCGGTCATGGCGTCTTGGAGATCTTGCTCTTCGTACCGGGGATCTAGACCTATCGTCCCTTCCTGGGGACCACCTGTCCCCTCCTCGATACCGATGGCTTGAATCCTTGTCATCATCCCGATCGTAATCATTGTGATGGTATGAATTCCTCCCATTATTACGACCCCGACCCCGGCCTCTTCTCCCTTTGAAACCTCCTCTATTGTTTGACCTTGAATAGTTATTGTCTTCTTTTGTTTTCTTAGCGGTTTCTTCTTTGTTCTCGGAGTTTTCGTAAGTATCTCCTCTATCTTTTTCCGCTGTTTTTGACAACTTTGGGGTCTGATCTTGACGTTTTCCACCCTTTGCATATGGGTTGTCGTGACAGTCCCATTCTCTAAACTTGTCGACTGTTCGTCGTGCTTGCTCTTCAAGTTTCTTTTGGCGTACGGATGGGTCACCTACTTTTCCCCCTTCCACTCGGATCGTCCATATTTGGCGCCGTAGGAGGATGTCGTATCGTAAGGCTATCATCCAGTTGTCGTCATTTTCACTTTTTATCTCTTCTACATTCTTCTTATGACCCTCAAACTTTTCTGCTAGCTTTTTGAAATTGAACCATTTTCGCAGGTACTCCAGCATCAGATTAAAGCACGTCACCCAGTCACCATACGTCAAGCGGAGTTCAATCAGGTACGAAAGGCCTTCATATGATTCGTCGTCCGAATCTGAGTCATCATCTTTTTTCTTCTTCTTCGACGACTTCTTTCCTTCTATGTCTCTATTTGCCTCTAGCCAGGCTCTATTGAACATCGACACAGGTACGTAACCTTTTATTTTTCTAATACGATTGTCCCAAAAGACCGTGAGTTGAGCTAAGTGGTGACTAGGGACCTTTTTATCGGCGAACTCTATTCCGTTCTCGACGAAGTCTCCCCCTCCGGATTCGTTTGGCTCATCATCCTCGCTGTCGGACAAAGGACGGCCTGCTGGGATCTTCCGTTCTGCTGCTTTCGCCGGTTTAGGTTTCTTCGGCTTTGGAGCTGGGGCAGATGCTTCCAAGGCGGGGACTTGCATCGGGGGTTGCTCTGTTTCGATAGCCAGTACTTTAAGTTTCCCCGGATTATAGCGAAGGAGGTACGCCGTCATGAGCTCATCATGTTTCTCAATGTCTTCGTTATCAAGAGCAGCTCTGATTTCGAGCAATGCCGTTGCTTGGGATCGCGAAGGTCCTGGCGTGGGTTGCTTTTCCTCTCTTCGTTTCCCTACGGATAGATTAGTCATTACCGTTGGTAAGTAATGCTGTCTCTTTTCTGGCATGTCTTCTTCAAGGGATTGAACCGACAAATTGAGGTAGGAAGGAAGAAGGGGGATGGGTCGTGCCTTAGTCCGTTATGGGGACAACATCTAGGCCTTCTTGCCGTTATGGGGCAAGGTAAGTGAATACGTATATCTTCACATTGTCAAATTTTTGACTAGCCGTTATGGGGCCTCTGACTCCTTTCCCTTTTTCAGGTAAGGTCTTTAGTCAGGTAATTACGCGTAACGTGTGTTGGGATTACGGATATGATACGAAATGATACGAGGTACCTGACACGATTAAAAATAGCGGACAGAAGACATCCCAGCAGCTCATATCACATGACGGGAGTAGGTTACACGAGGGGTAGAAATGAAATAATTTGAGGGCCTTAAAGGTGAGGGTGGTGCCTTACCTTTGTCTAGCGACGGGCTTGATACTAAGCCTTTTAGTATCCTCCTATCCTCATTACCCTCCTTCGGTTCTTCTTTAATTTTCTTCATTTTAACCCAGGCAGCTTCTTCCCCTTCGCTCTCGCTTTCTTCGTCTTGATACCCCTCTTTATACTCCAAAGAGCTCTCACTAGGTATACGAGGGGGACTAGGTTTGTTTGCTATTTGCCTTGGTGGGTTTTCGGCAATCGTGGACAGATTCGTTTGCGGTAGCTGATTGTTTCCTCCTTGTCCGTTTGGTGGTTGTCCGTTGTTGTCGTATTCTTGATGTTGGATGCCAGTTGCGTCGTTGTCATCTTTCTTTTGATTTTCCGCTTTGCCGTAGTTCTTGACCGTGATTTTTGTCACCTTCTTTCCTGTGTTTGCTGTTTCTGCTGTTTCTTGCTTGCGCTTCGCTGCTTGTTTCTTTTGTGGTGGTTGCTGTTGCGGTTGTTGTGTTGGGGCTCTGCTGAAACCACGCAATTTTCTTTTCGGATCTACGCTTTCTGGAAAGAGCTCGTTGTTCACGTTTGATGCCATCTCAATTTGTGTTTTCTTTGGCTTGATTCAATACTTGATCTTAAATGTATGTTTTTTATCAATTTTAGTTCGAAAAAGTTTTTGATTGTGATCAAAACGAGTGCTGAGCTATGAGGTGTGAAAGCGTACGGGAAAGAAAGCTTGAAGATTTCCTGTATTGGAACTTCAAGCTTTTCTTGGCTTGTGCACGTAACTCCTGTTACCCCGTCCGTTTTCACTACCCGCTCGCACACCACCCCGTAGACAGCGGTCCACCTGCGTGCCTTGCCCGAACCGCACATCAGAACTTAACTGCGGGGCGCACGGACCATCTGTTGGTTTTGAAGACGAGTGGATTTCATTCCTTTTGCAAAGTACTGTACGTATCAACCAACCAATATCATTCAGCAATTGTTTCCTAATCATCAACTCTGAGTCTTATCCACATTGATTTTTTTTCATGTGCATAAACTTTAAATGATTCCTTAGAAAGATTCACAAAAAGAGCAAAGTTGATATCAAAAAGTGTGTACAAAGATAAATTTTCGAAAAAAAAAATGATCAACTCAAAAAATATATATCTAACGAAAAAAAAAAAATCTTATCCAATTTTCAATTCGTACAAAAAAGAAAAAAACCAAGTCTAAGAAAAATACATATCAAAAAGGCTATGGCTAGAGAAAAATGTAAGGGGTAAAGAAGTTTGAAAACCGTTTCATCCAATCTTATTATTCACAAATGGATCAGGCACATCAAATGATTCGTTTGTAAGGTTAGTCAACCGTTTTGAATCTTTCTGATGCGTAACAACCTCTAATCTTTGATTCGAGTTTTGGTTCAAGTTCTTGGTATTCAACGTTCGAATCGGAAGTGGGTTTCGCTTGGGTAGATTCCTTGGTAAGTATCTGTTCTTGGGTAGTTTGGTCGTCGTGGTGCTAGTAGGTTGGTTCCGAGGGATTGATTCCGGTCCTCGGGCTAGGTTTCTTTCTTTTGGTTCGTGAATTCCTTTGAACGCTTGATGAGTTTCTTCTGGTACTTGGATCTCTTTCGTCTCTTGAGACGCTTCGTTTGGTACTTGAATTGCTTTCGGTGGTTGAGAAATTCCCTTCGCTACTGGCATTTCTTGTGGTACTTGACTTTCTGGTTTTGGATGTTGGATTTCCTTGAGGGTTTGATTGATTTTTCGAGTAATCACATCTGAGCCAGTAGATGATTGTAAAACAGTCGAAGGATATCGATCAGAAATACTTCCAGGTTCTTTAAACGGATCTGATTCTTCATAGTTTTGTTCTGTGGTGGCGATTTGTGAAACGATTCTTTGAACCGAACTGACTCGATGAGAAAACGTACTTCTCAAACGAAAAAAAAAGAAATCATTCAAAGAAAATCAGTCTTCATTCTCAACACCCTTTGAGGAAATTCTAACCAAGCTTTTGGCATTCGTCACTCACGCATCCATTTGTGGTCCGTTTCTGATCATCACTTCTTCTGGATACTTGAGATTTAAACCGGTTTGATATCTCACAGTTTCATCTGAATCAAACGATCGATGTCCAAGACCAAAAAAAGAAGAAGAACGATCATCAAGTTCTTCTTCGTCCTCGTCGTCCAAAGGTGTATCCATTGTGATCTTCATAGAAGAAGGTACAAAATCTTCAATCACGATTTCTTCTTCTTGATCTTCATGATGATTTACTTCCATAGAAATTGGTAAATGATATTCATCCCTATTTCGTAATTCTTCTTGGGTACTAGGATGTATGGATTCCATAGCGATAGGTAAGTGATATTCTTCTCTAGGATTACATTGTTCTTCAATAGGCCGATTATGGATGTTCATCGTAATAGATGATTGGTATGGAGTTCTATCTAGTGCGAGATAAGTTTCGTTTCTAGATTCTAAATCTGGTGATTGGATCGAATGATCAGTAACTTGTAAAGGAATCGGTAAATGTTCATCAATTCTACCGTTTTTATTGTTCGAGTGAATGAGATGATGATTGAATCTATTGTTAAATGAAGAAAGACTTGTATGATGAGACATTCGATCTGACCGGTCATATCTTCTAGGAGAATTTAGGGTTGAATTCGAATCTAAATGATTGATCTTAGGATAATCATGTTCTTCAATTCCAATGGGATATGGAGTTCCTCTAAAATGATATTCTTCAGGTTGAGTAGATGGTAAGGGTTGTTGATTTGGTACAAGTGTAGAAGTGATGATTGGATTATTAAAAAATGATTCATGATTGTTTAGTTTTTTTGATTTTTGTCTTTTTCGACGAAGATAGAAACATGAGATAGGTACAAGAATGATGATTAAGATCAATCCTACTACGATTCCAATGATCGCGCCAGTTGGGAGTAATGTTTGATTAGGATCTTCATGATGATGTGTTGCTTCGATGGATGGAGATGAATGTACTTGAGAATTTGGAACAAAGGTATTGGCTGGGATTGGATTTATGGAACCAAGATTGGTAGGTAAGATTGATTCAGGAGGATTATTATTTATCAAAGGTTGTGAACGTAAAGGTAGGATTGCAGAAGTTGAAGTAGGAATTGGTTCTGAATTGGGTTGAATCTGAGTGATTGGAATGGTTAAACTTGGGTTATGAATGGGTGTAGTGATAGGAGGAGTTGAAGGAGGTGGAATATGATTAGGTACAGTTGGAACAGGTGCAGTGATTGGAGTAGTAGTAGTACTAGGAAGAGTAGGATTAAAAAAGAAACCACCAGCTTGAGGAGTATTACCTAAAACTTGGCCAGCATGATTACTAACAGACGATGGATCAGCAATCGATAATAAAACATTCAACTTCGGTCCAAGATTAGATTCAGTTGATCGAACTTGATATCCTGATTCGAAATCCAATTCTAATTCTCTTTCTCTTTCTCTTTCTAATTCTAATTCTAATTCTAATTCTCTTTGTCTTTCTCTTTCTAATTCAGTTTCGTTAACTTCATTGAAATCACTTAAACTAGGATGTTGATAATTTAACTGATTTGAAGTGGAAGTGGAAGTGGAAGTGGAAGTGGAAGATGATTGATGAGGAAAAAGATAAAGTAAAAGTAAAAGGTAATGATAAATCGAATTGAATTGACCACTAAATTGATGTGATAAGTTTTGATTTTGTGAATGACCAGCATGGAACATGATCATACATACCGGATGAATGACGAATGAATTTAGAAATGAAGAAAACGAAAAACAAACGAAAACAAAGTATATGGGTAAAGAACAAACAATTGCAATCAATCCTCTTCAAGAGATTGTTTCTGATTATTTTTTTGGTGAAAAGTTTAAAAGTTGATGATTGGATTTGCAGAAAGAAACTCAACAGATTGAGAGTGAGATTGAAGATTAGAAGAAACATTCAATATGTAATTAATAATCATATCATTCGAAGTTGAACTGGTCTAGTGGTTGTTAAACTTACGCTAATACTAACCAGATCTTGATGAATCTTTAAATTCTTCATCCATCATCACCGTATGAAACTTATTGAAATTTGTAAACTGAATTTCACCAACACCATAACACAAAAATCGATAATCACTCATATGTTACCACTGATCAGTCTTAGGCATCAGTGCCGAGCTTCCGCTTAAAGGTCAACCAGCTTAGGCTTTCTAATTATCCACATTTCGTGGGTGAAGACCAATAACGCTTGGGGCAATGTTGAGACTGCGTATGACAGCAGTCTTCCCTGCACCACGAGCTTTCCCGGGTCATCCTTTTAGACTCGTCCTTTTGCTTTTGACAACGTTGGATCATTGGTTTGGCAGCTTAAGAAATTAAGTATATTCATGTATCGCCTTGAAGATCTAATCCAGCTTCCAATGCCATCCATCGCCCTTGAGTCTTGTTCTGATGTTTCATCATTTTTCTCGATAGATCACCATCAACATTTCCATCCAATCATGCTTCACATCTCTCATCTGGTAGTCATCTTTTGTCAAAATGATCTTGGATCGCTATGTGCCTCTGAGTGACATGTAGATTTCGCCATGAATTCATGCAAAAACTTGGCCATTTGTTCAACAAAGTCCTCCACCCCCAACATCAATCCCTCGGATTGAATGATGGATCCGAGGCATCATCGGATCTTTCAATTCGAGGCAGCTATGTTGGCGGTGCCCGTGCAACAAGCAGCTTGGGACTTTGATAAGTTTAGTAATTCCTCTGCATAAC
>KZ148625.1:9682-31985 GCA_002157085.1 Melampsora occidentalis | reverse complement strand
GATTTCAACCGTTCTGGTAAGTTTTCTCTTGGTTTTTTTCTTCCCTTTTCTATTTGTTTCTTCTGCCATGCTGACTAACTTTCTCTCTTCTATCTAATCTAGTCCCTTAAACCATAAAAATCGAATTTTCTTCCTTTTCCTTCTTGATTTTCTTCTGTTTCTTTTAATTCTTGTTGTTTAGTTGTTAGGGCTTAGTTGGACTCGGTGATGTAATAAATAAAAGTACTTTAAATGAAAAAATGCAAAATTGAGAATATTGGGCTGAGCCTTGTGAGATGAGAGAGAACCTTAAGAAAAAAATGAAAAAATAAAAAATAAAAAATAAAATAAAAATAAATCTATAAAAGGGCTTCCCAGAAGGCCTTATAATTTTAGATTTCCACGTGGTCTTCGTACTGACAGGGCCAAAGCAAGAGACTTATATAAGCTTGGCCTCAGCTGGGGTTTTTGATTGACCAACAGAAAAAAAGGAAAAGAAACATGCCTTGCTTGGAGCAGATTTGTGTAGTAAACAATTGAAAGACACCTGAAGGATTGGCTTGATAATCATAATCACATTTTGCAAAGAATTATGGTTGTAAAGGCCCAGCCTCAGTAAGAATGGGATATGAGGCAGTCACATTCAAACCTGTGCAATTGCATAGTTTGACTGGAAGACTTTCTGTATGCATTCTGATGGGTTGTGCAATTCTGGTGTCAAATTTGGCAGTAAAAAGGGCGATATTGGTAATTTTTTCTATGCATCATCACAGGTTATGCAATTGTGTGGGTTTGACTGCATGTGAATCATCTTATCTTGCAGCTGTTGAGGATTTGCTTGTTGTTTCTTGTTTTAAGAAAACACATCTGTGCTCTTCAGAGATTGCAATGGTAATCAATCATTTTTGAATAGTAAGGGGTGTCAAGTTTCAATTTTTCCAACAAAGAAAACTTATGGTTTAACATGAAAAAAACAGCTGTGATCATAAAAATGAGTTGTGAACCATGATCAAGGCTTTTGTAGATTTTTACCTTGAGCATCCATCCAGAATGAGGAAATTTCTGGTAAGAGGATGCAAGGTTGGCCTTACATCCACTATCAAATCCACCTGGTCCTGAGAGTGGACCAGTCAAGGTGGGCGCTCTAATTGTATGTTGCAGACTTATTTCACACCAACAGGATACATTAACACAAATCCTTCACCTCCTCAGACTCATAACCAAACAGATCAAGAACACACTTGACTTTGTCAGAAACTACAGGATGACTACTTTGCACCTGACAATAGATTGAGTGTATTTTGCTATGGAGCTTTGAAGCTTTAAGGGCTCAAGGTTTTAAAGTGATGGGCACTTGAAGTTTTGAAGGGATGAGGTTTTGAAGAATTGAAGAACCAGAAGAATGGTTGACCTGGTTGACCAATTTGATGTGTCAAGTCCTACAATGAACCACATCTTAGGCTTGTGTAGATTTGAGCAAGCAAGATGCAGAATTTGATGCAGTTGTAGGGAGTGCAAGTCTGAAACAGGCCCATAGTGGACCTGTGTGAGTTAATGGTAAGCTTACAATAAATCACCTGGTTACTGCAACCATAGTGGACGGTCTAAAATTTCTATCAAGGGAAGTTCCATTACAAATTGCAATGTTACCTTTCCTAATTTTTCTAACATTTCTATCAAGCTGTGAAATCCATGTTATCAGAACCCAATTTGAAAGCCCGCTGTTCTCTTGAGTGAGGGTGAGATGTGATTGCTCCAAAATGACAAGCAATGATGGAGTTGTTTTTTTGTATGTGTGTAGCTCCATCTACCAACTGTGAATGAGCCTTCTGGACTTGGAAAAAGGGCTTACAGCTATGGTTTTTTTCCTGGTAGTCTTCATATTTGTGTGGGACAGATGTTGAGTGTATCCTCCAGGAGAAAACTAGGAAATGATGGAAAATGAGACAAACACTCAGCAAGCAGGCAAGCTAACATTAACTGGGCAAATGAACAATCACAAGTCTTCTGAGAAATAAACAGATGCAGCAATTCAAATTGACCAAAAATGTAGGGCTACTTTTATAGTGGTTCATAATGATCCCTATGGTACATGATGTTTGCTCAAAAAGATTGAGCCCAAGCTGAATTTCTTTTTTTGACTGACTATTTCTAATGAACTCACCAGTCTCCATATTTTTGTCTATGGCCTGTTTAGTTGTTTAGTCTATGTGATGAACTCAGCAGGTGTACCTGGGGTTTTTCTATTCAAAGTTTTAGTCAGCTAAGTATGTATCAGCTAAAGATCCTGATTCATGTACAGCCTTGGAAGAGACAAAGACAGGAAGTGTGGTAGGATATATGGGAAATCAGTGTCAGCAATCATTTTTCTAGGAGATATTTACTAGGGTAGTCAAAACATCAATGTGTAATTTTGTCAAAGCATGAAAACTTACTTTGAAGTTTGAATACCACAATTGCGGACATGTACACTGAATTTTGTAAACCAGGAACAACAACCAACTTCAGCGCAGGCCAGCGCAGAGTGTGAAAAACTGTGATGTATCAAAAATTCACAAAATCACTGTGTGGCGCTGGGGAATGGTTGCCCAAAATTGCAAAGGCCCCTGAGGCTGTGGTGTGCTCTAGCGCAGGTAAGCTCAGCGCAGTGGGCTAAAAACCATGCTTTTTCACAGTTGTTGGCAGATGAAAAGTACAATTCTTTGATTGCCATAAGAAAAGCATATGAGGAGTAAGAACAGCCACTGCACTGTGAGAGGGCTCAGTGATCAAGAATTGAAAAGGGCCTGCACTGGGGATTGGCACAGTTGCAAAAAAATCAAAAACCACAGCGCTGAGCCTCAGAGTTGGGGGTTGCCAGGAACACAGATACCATGAAGTCTTCCTCCCTGTATATGCCATTAAAGTCATGCATATGTGCAGTGTGTCACAGGAAATTCAGTTATCATGCCTGTGCATAGACTTGAAAGGATCACTTTGACCAAGGAGACACTTGAATTCATAACAAGATTGAAACAAGAGCAGTCTCACATTCTGATAAGCTTTTCCCATTCACACTTTGATTTATTGTATCTGCATCAAGTTCAATGAGATGACATGGTTCAGAAAACTTGGTGGAATGTGTTTTGCTGAGATTCTGAGAATTGTGATCACAGATTTGGGCAGGACCCTGGAGAGCTCCTATTGAGGTGCATGATGTAAAATTTTTTGTTGCACTACATACACTTCCGCACTGTTTACATTCATAAAAACTTGTCAATGTCCCTTTCTCCTCCCTCACCAATGCCTAGAAAGAAGCAAAGGACTTTGCTAAGTTTGAACTCAATAGTTATACAAGTGCAAAGACTTTCTAACATGGTTTACAGGGTGTGAAATACACAGCAATTCATAGCAAACATCAGGAAATAAAAAATTGATTCAAAGCAAACATAAGGAAATAAAAGAGGTTACATCATGCACCGTGATAGTGGCTCTCCCAGGTCCTATTTGGGCGTCTTCAGTCTGGGGAGCAGGCCAGCAACAACTTACAAGTTCTTGGCATACATACTTGTCGGGTCCTATCAGGTCGAGGCCAGGTCTCCAAGACCGACAGTGATGATCCTACGGGGTGGCCGAGCACTGAGGTGTACCGGACCAGCGCACGATGTATGCGGTGCCAAGTTGTGTTTACAAATCGAATTTTTGATCGATCGAGCTGAGCCCAGAAGGCTGAAGCTCGACACACTTTCATTCGATGGCTACTCCTGTAGCGACCAATCAGCCGGAGGCCGTCACGGTCTCATACCATACATCTCCCTCACCTGATGTTTGGGAACGCGTCCATGCAGATCTCCATCGTCAGTTACCACTCAAGAATCTCACTTGGAAATCAGCATCTCGCCCTGTTCGCACCATAAATCAAGTTCACCTTCACTTTCAACCTCTCTACCCATCTGACGCGACCAAACAGCTCATCACGGCAACTCCGGAAGCTCAATCCTCTGCCAGACAAAGTGTTGATTTATCTAGGCCACTTCTCCATATGCTTTTTGTGGCCTGTGATGTGGGTCACTCTTCTGTGACGTCATTGGGCTTCCAATCGAATATTGATATCTTCGTCTGAAACGTTAGGATAATGAAGCTTATCGGACAATCGTCAAGCAAGAGATACGCACTTGGCTCGACTTCGTTCAAGGTCTTCCTACGGCTGAGTGGCTCATAGTTCATGTAACGGCTGNCTGCCAAGCCGAACGCGGGTGGGATTTTTAGGACCAAGTCTGGCGTACTGGACAAAATCAAAGCTGACTTCAATATGCCCAAGAAAGATAGGTGAGGGATCACAATCAACCTCATCAAATTCCGCCCCCTGTGGCGTGCTATCACATTTTCTGATCATGCTATACGACTGCGCATACCACTCCCAACTTCAGATGCATTCAACTGTCACATCTTGGCGGCCCAAATCCAGTCGATCCAGCCAATCCCGTTGTTACACAATCGAAGGAGCTGATAGCACGGCTCAAGGATGGGCTTATAGAAGCGTTGGACATCAGTATTGCTGAGATGGAAGAATCCGTACGGGGACTTGACTCGCAGCGAGGTAGTTTGGCATGGAAATTTGGAGAGTACTTTTCCGCCAAGGTAAAATTTCGCTGATCTCCATTTACTTGCTGGTCAAATTGAATGCTTACGTCGAGTTGCAGGCCTGTTTGGCCAATAGGTTTGCCTCCATTAGCCTATTTGAAGACTGCTTGCTGCAATACGAGGAGCTGGACGCAGCATTCTTCCAACGGCTTCGTGGTGAGCCTTGCATATCCAATGTCATATTGTCCGTGAGGGTTCTGTGCGCTGAGTGTTTTGGACCTCGATAGATTCGCCAGACGACTGGATTGGAAAAGCGGGAGGAACTGATGCAGGCGATGATTCCCGCTCAGTTTTGGCGCATGACACCAAACCGTATATTGAATTAGTCGCTAGCGGTCAGATTTCAATCTTTGACATGAAGATTTATCTCTTCTCCCAACACACCAAGCTTCTGGGTCATTTGGGGCGATTAGAGGACGCTGTTTTTCGCGCTACTACTTTCATCACCACCTTTACCGCGTTTCTACGGCATCATGAGGTCTGTTTCTGATTTACATCGCGCAAGGACAAGCCCACCCATAGTTTTTTTTTGCTTTTCGCTCTGGCAGGCATCCCTCATCAACTATTTCATCGAATCGTGGACGTATTCCGCTTGTATTGATTTAGTAGACTGGTGTGAATCACAGATCACTGGCAAAGACTTACCAACGATGCAGCTGAATGGAGTCTTGCGGCTTTGTGCCCAATTACTCGAATTGGCACACAATCAGGTTGGTAAATTCTCATCTCAGTGGAGAGCCAAAATACTTTTGCTGGAGCTATAAATCGACGCCTCTTTGATTCCCGTGCGCGAAAAAGCTGGATAAATTAGGAATCTACATAGGCCATTTACCGAATATCCATCCATTCGCCATGGCCATCCCATCGTTCACGCGATCTGATGTTCGAATGGCGCTTGTTCCAGGTTCAATCACACGAGTCGACTTGTCAGCATCCTTGAGCGATAAATCGTTGTTCGAAAAGCTCTATATCGCTTTGGCAAACCGAGCCATTCGCATGTATGTCAAGAGTGGCCGCAAACGAAGCGCATTGAAGCTACATTCAGCCGTGGCGGCCTTTGAAGAGACTCAGGCACGGGATGAGCATGCGCAGCGATTGTATACTCACCTACCAGCACATTACGTCGACGACAAGTGGGCCATCATCGAGTCCAGTCTCCTGGACCGTTGTGCTACTCTACAGAGTCGTCTTGGTATGTGGAAGGAATGGCTTCTGAGTGTATTAGCGCTGGTACGCTCAGGCGTGTCATACGAACCTGGCCAATGGTCCCAGGATGTGATGTTGCGCGATGGCCAGATGGACACACTTGCATTGGCTACTCGACTCATGACAGACATCAAAGAACAAGCATCCAAGCTTGAAAAGGATTTCGCAGCCATCGCTTTTCCTACGTTCGTTGTTGCGCTTGCCACAAGTACAGGCCGTTCTGCAGAACCTCAAGAAGGTTCAATGGTCTCAGCCTGTGTCACAAATTACCTGCCTTGCGTAAGCTTCAGTTTTGCGCTGCTGTAAAATGGGTTCTCTGAAGTTGACCAATTACGTCTCCATGAAGTCTGTAGATATAGATTCTCTACGCATGAAATTCTCTGGCCTGCGCTACGACACTTTGTGGTTCACTTCCGGCCCTCAAACACTCAATCCAGGCGAGACAGTAATTGATCTGTTTTGTCCGGTAAGTTGCGGAGATGTGTTCTTTGCTACTAACCTGCAGGATTGTAGTGATCTGGGCTGATTTGAAACTACCATAGCAAGACGCCTGTTGCAGAAGCCCTGATCTTAGACATCTCCCAAATTAGGATCAGCCGTATCATCTTTCAATATTATCATCGCCCCCCGACTAACGGTTCATCTATCGTAGCGAATGGACATAGCAAGACGCCGCTCGAGGTATCGTTCGCCAAAGATCCCCTAGCGTTGGATGTGCATTTGAAGCTTCCACAGGACAGTGAGCACTCTAAGTTGCCTTGACTCGTTATGCTAATTCACATAAATCTGCCTTCCTGTCAGTCTCTATGTCTCCACATCGCTTCTGTCTGTTTACTTTATTCTCAGGGAGGAATCGTCTCGCGAAGGCAAATATAACCTTTAAAAGTGAGGGACGGGTGAACTTCTTTTTAAAACATTGCAAAGCTATGGACGAAAGTAAGTCTCGTATTCCTGCTCAATCGACCCTAATGCCAAATATTGATACGAGCTCGGTGGTATTGCAAAGCATTGAACCTTCAATGTAATGGAAGCACGATGGAGGTACGGGATGTACAACCCAACGTGAAGGTTGTCATTTCGGTACCCTTTGCACCCAATACTACAGAGTCAAACGTCCAGGTACATGAATTCTTCTCTCGTACTGAGGATTGCCAGATCGCTATCCAGCAAGGAATCACTTACTGGTCCTACCTAGGTTGTTGTCAGTGTAGATCATTACGTGCATGGCCAGGAGGAAACCCGAAGGACATTTCGAAAGTCGTGCGACCTTACTATGGCCTTGCCCCTCGTTGTGAATGTACAAGACTTCGTTCGACCTAATTGGTACATATCTCCGATATCATGTCTATATAGTCATCTTTATCTCTACTCATAAATTGCTATTGTCAAACAGCATAATTTCGAGATTTTCAGTTGCCACAGACGGGAAGAACTCGCTCAATATTCACTCTGTGAATCTTGAGATGCCAGCCCCGTTTTCTGTCATACCCGCTTCATCAGTCCAGGGTGAATCTACTGTAAGTAGCAATGGTCTACACGAGTCGACAGGCTTCATTTGCTTACCTTGAATTTGTATCAGCTGGTTATTGCTCCACAGGGGGTTAATTTTTTATTCAAGATCATTCCACCGGACATACCTCACTTTGAAGGTCAGCGACCTCCTATCAGAGATTTGACCAGATGATCTCGATATTCACTTTCTTGTTCGCTTTATACAGCCCCGGCTATGAGATTGGTCTTGAAATATCGCTTATTGATTGATGGTCAGTGCACGCCATCCATCTTACGCAACTTGACATGATATTCCTTGTCTTGGCATTCACTGTATCCTGTTTTGTTTCAGAGATGTTGGATATCCTTCGACTAAGATTAAAGAAGCTCGTTGATCACCTGCCCCGTCAAAAAGCTCACCTCCCTTCCCTCCTGGATAGTCTCAGATCATATCTTGCAGATAGTGCACAGACATCTACCTCGCAGGATTACTCAGTACATCGTCGGTTGAGGTTGAAGTCTTTTGATCCACTTCATTGGGATACAGTGTGTCTAGAATTGGAAAAAGAAGACGAGCCTCGGGATGATTTGGTGGATGCTCTGCGCAAGATCTTCGAAGTTGAGTTTGGGGCAATAATTGTATTGCTCCTGTATCTCAGCGATAGTAAAACTGATTCGGTCGGTCAAAATCTAGGACATGGGAGATGGCGACTCTTCAATCGTGCTCACGACGCCATGGCACACCCTCACCATTCCCATGGAACTTTCCAGGGTCTCAGTAAGGCACAATCCCCGATTGATGTACATCATTGCCTTCTCAATTTGAACATCTGCTGCTCAATGACAGGTTCTCAATACAATAGAATTTCGTCAGGAATCGCTACCTCGGGATCTACAGCTCGGCAAACCATTATTAGTTGACTTGGTCATCAAGACTAGCTTTCGATGGTGTGGTTCTGTGAAGAGTTTTGACGAGCTACAAAGAAATCCGCCTAAGATGGTATATGAAATCGTACCACACTTGAGTGATTGGCTCATCAGCGGCACAACTCGTGGTAATTTTTTCGCCAAGGTAACTGAAGCAACTTTTTTCACTTCACACGATGTCGACATTTTTCCAACCTGGTGAATTTGCAACAGCTGACCAAACCAATTTGCTCGCATCTTGGGACTTTCGAGTAGGATCAAGCAGAAACTATGATCCGACTTTCACTTGTACCGATGCGATATGGAAAACTTTGCTTTCCCGAAGTTTTCATCTCAGTCTCCGAATCATCGACAGGGATCACATCTGAGACCCATCATCTAAATCGAGTTGAATCGATTGTGATTCATCCATCATCAACGGACTCATCTCAATATCATATACCAGAGTCTAGTTTTCAATTGAACCCTAGTCCAAGTCCAAGTGTATCTTGGCTCAGTAATGGTCCAAGTCCTATATGGCCACGGAAAGATTCAAGTCCTGCGCGGACGAGAGAGGGAAGCGTCGCACTGTCTGGGGTGTAAATCAAGGTATTGCAGTTGACCTTGTAATATAGATTGGTCCACGTGGCTTATGTTATAGGCTTGAATACTAAAGTATACAACAACTTTTGAACCTCTGCTGATCCAATAAATTTTTTGGTCAGATGGAGACCTATGTGCTTCATATAGTGTATAGTCTTTTTGTTGATATGCCCCATTTCATTGTGAGGAATTGCAATGTCGAGCGCCTGCTTGTGTAGTCTTTGGAAAGCATTATATGTGAGGCAAGTTTGTTCCAGGAGATTCTGGCCAAAGTGTTCATTGTCAATGGTAAAACACCTGTGTTAGAGATTGTGTTCAAATTTTTGATTGCCACCGCCACAGGGTGTGCACTGAACAATTTTACTCTTGGAGCCAGACCCCTTGTGGGTGGGGGGGTAATGGGCCATTGTTCTCTTCCAACCCACACATCACAGCAGGATTATTTGGTTCGCATATGTGCGATGATTGCACACACCACAGTCCCAGTGCAAGGTCTGTTGTGTTGCCTGCAGAGCTACCATTGCACCAGCTGGCATTTCCACCTGCAAATAAAGGGCCTTGCTGTGCAGCACATCAAGAATCCCTCCCCTGTTGTTGAGCCCTGCTGTAAGGGTTATAGCTGTAGACAAGAGGTCATGGGGTTAGGATCATGTCACTCATCTGAGAGCCTTGTTTTGGACTTTCTGGAGCTAGATGATATTTAATTCCTTTTATCACTTCTTGTAGTCTTTTCATTGGATTGTTTTTGCTGACTCATCTGAGAGCCTTGTTTTGGACTTTCTGGAGCTAGATGATGTTTAATTCCTTTTATCACTTCTTGTAGTCTTTTCATTGGATTGTTTTTGCTGACTCATCTGAGAGCCTTGTTTTGGACTTTCTGGAGCTAGATCTATCTGGAGCTAGATCTAGCTTAGAAATATATAGAGAAGTTCATAGTTAGTGCTCTTGCCTGAGTCATGCTGGACAAAGTCTCCAGACTTCAGTGAAGGTTATCCCAAACTTACACCTGCCCTAACCAGCATTGCATGGAGAATCATATTATAGCTTGCAAAGGATACACTGGTGTGCTATGAGGCATGTAAGCAGGGATAAGGTAGAAAGGATGATGATGTCACAGCATGAATAGGAAATCAGATCCTAGAGGTGCGAATCAAGCTATTTTTTCAGAAGATTCACTAACATTACATTTGCCGTTCATCATATGCACAATCTCGTTATCCTTCTCCTGGTAAATAAGTAACTAGTCTTCCAAAAAAAATTGAACATCAAAAGATTTCTGATATCAATGTAATTCTACACATACAACTCAGTACTTGATTTATTTCATTTTGAATTTTGCCTCCCTCTTTCCTATCTGGTCATTTTCACTTATGCCTGTCCATCTTCCATTTCTTCATCTGAATCATCTTCATCTGAATCATCATCATCTCCTTCTGCTACATTCAATTCAATCTTCAATTCCTGATCAACTCCAATATACGAGCTGAAGAAAAAAACCACAAAGATATATCATTAGTCTTTTGATAAAAACGAGTTTTATAAAGATCACAAGTTAATCTGGTACGTACTCTGAGATAAGATCCAGTTTCAATTCGTGTTTCCCAGCATTAGGCACGGTGAATTCGATTTTAGTAGGTAATGGGGTTACACCCGTTACTTTCTTAAGCCCCAATAACTTCTTACTCTTTGGATCTTCAACAATCAACCACCAACAATCTTGTTTAGCAGTAGGATAGAATGGTGCAATCACACCATTACCTGCCACTGGTCTTTTCTCATCTTCATCTTCATCAGTTGTTAGTGAAACTTTCAAGGTGATTGGTGTATTGGTCGTTAATCCATCTTCATCTTCGATTTCATAACCCATTTCAATAGATGGATGCGAATTGACAAATTGTGCTACTTTGGCTAATTGCTTGTTATCCATCCTGAGTAACTCATTACGCTGATCGTCTTCCAATCTGAAAATATCAAATCGTGTCAGTCCACAAACGCCATTGGGTCCAGATATTCAATGAAAACTTACTCCATAATGTCGGTAACTTGTGTTACATCAGCCTCTATACACCTCTGGATCACTTCAGTCGTGAAGCCAGGAATCTGTTTCAAACTGGAAACATCATTCAAAGTAAGCGGAAGATTGCTCTTTTGAAAGAACTGAGTACATTATTTTACTTACGGACTGTCATGATTCCATACAGCTTGTACGATCATTTGAAAGAACTCCATAGCAACAGTCGTGTTAAGACACTCTTGTGAACTGAGTACATCAACAGCAGCAGAGATAAGATTCGGAACTTTTCGTAAAATTTCAATTTGATCCAACATCAAATCTGAAGGTAGAGTTAATCGACTGAAATGGGCTTGAAGTAAGATATTCGTCTTGAAGTGAGGCGATAAGTATTCCGCTTTCGCCACTTTCACTGGAACTCGATCGTATACCTTCTTCAGTAAAGATTCCTCCCCATGTCGAAGTGGAACCGATTCGAATTCTTGAGCAGCAGATATGATTTCAAGGATACCCTTCAATTTGGTCTTCTCTGTCAAACTCATACTGAATACATCAGCTGTGATGTAGTTGACGTTATAATAAGCAGCGACAATTCCTAGTGGAAGTGGACTAGTGTCCATCTCATCTTCAATGGTGATACAATTTGAGCTTTGAAGATCACTCAGGGTAGATTCCACCAATTCCGAAAGATGGTCACTCTGTCAGGAAAAAGGGAACGGTCAGATCTCGAAAGGAGAATCATTATAACCAGAATAGAGAACACTGACCAGATGGCGATGATCAGTGGCTTGCATGTTATAATAGTTGGGATTGGCCACCAAGCGACGATAAAACCATTGCCAAGTACACCAGTCTACAGCATCCTGCTTGTTCCTGTGCAAAGCAAATGCAGAAGGAAAATGATCAGAATTGTACCTTTTTAAGAGGTAAACTGGGATGGTAAGCACAGTCATCGAGCAGCTTACTCGATTGTTTTTGAAACGATCTCTGCATTGAAGTGATCGTGTAACGACAAATGAAGATGTGATTCGATCGGCAAACCTTCATTCAAGAACTTTTTGAAGAATCTGTTGATAGTCATATCAGTTTACAAACCCAAATTAATGAGTCTTTATGATTCAAAGCTTACTCTTTTCGAATATGTTGACACATCAACACACATCGGCTAGATGTATCTTCATTCGGCCGACATGCTCGGCCCATCATTTGCAAGATATCTGGAAACGAGTAATCCACATAACGATGTTCTTTACCCTCGTAATTCTGTACACCCATGATGATCACCATATAGGCAGTCATCGGAATATTCCAAGCAGTATCTTTTGACGCTACAACCACCTGGATCGCCCCGACTTCAAACAGCTTTTGTACAATCAATTTGTCAGACTTTGACATCGCCTCATGATAATATCCAATACCACTTTCTAAAGTTTCTTTCAAGTTTTGATCCGTGATATGAGCAAGATGAGGTTGAAGATCTTCTTTCTCAATGTTCAAGAATCGCGTTGGATTTTCATCAGATAGAGCGTAGATCAGTAAATCGGACGCTGTAAGTCGGCACTGCTTCCGTGACGGTACGAAGGCAATCACTGGCTTCTCGTTTGCATACTCAAGAATTGCCAAATACGCAGGCTTGGCCATCTGGATCATTAAGGATGGGAAGTGAGGTACGTTGAAAGATTGAAGATGTACTTCGAGCGGCAATGGGCGGGACCCGGGTGAAAAGTTAAAGATGGTTTGCGCGGTAGCTCCCATCCAATCTCCTAAATCTCTAGCGTTCGCCAAAGGACAACCGAGTGCAACGATCCGCGTTTTGCTGATGTCGCTTTGAGCGGTCACATAACGTGCTCGTGAGACGATAACTTCGTAAGTCGGCCCAATCTCGGATCCGATTAGATGTATCTCGTCAGCAATCAGTAAGCCAGTACGTTCGACCATCTTCCTCTGTTTCCATCGTCTGGAGACAAGATCCCATTGTGTAGGCGTGCAAATGATCACATCAATCCTGGCTTGCCCTGGCTTGCTTCCGTCACTTGCAGTGAGCTCAACGTCACGAGTCAATTCGCCAGTAAGGGGTTCAATGACTTTGCCGAGTGGTCCAAACTTGTCTCGCCATTCTTTGACCCTAGCATCGACTATTTCCTGGTATGGCTCTATACATACACATCTTGACCATTCAGGCTGGGACCAAAGTCGGAGGAGTGCGAATTCGGCACATATTGTCTTTCCACTACCGGTCGGTGAACATATCAATACGTTGTCACTGCTAGTATACAGAGCTTGAAAGACTTGGGTCTGGATCTTGTTGAAATTCTTGAGACCTTGCTTCAGATATATGGCTTCGTATGCTTTATGATGTAGTGCAGACACAGGTAATGGTTGAAGGTCAAGAAGTGGGGTGGGTAAAGAAAACTTTTCGGGTAGAATCAAATGCTTGAATGATAATGGTAACCGAGTTCCGGCATGCAACCAACGGTCTGAAACGACTGAAATGAAATAGTTGGGTGGTAGTGGATCCAACATAGGCGCATAGAACGTGACGAAATGTTCATCTGTTGCGTATCGCTCTCGCAACAAGAATTGATCAGTGAATAGTACTAGCTCCCCGTCCACGTCTTCTACCATGATCCAGAACGTTTCAGCTGTGCCGTGAACAGCCTGATCCCAGATGAAATCTGGCGTGATGGTAAGCTCGATTCGTAGCATCGTTCGAGTAATCGGTTGTACAAGCGCCTGAAGTTCTAACTTGGGAAACTGATGCACATATTTGTGAATAGTTTTACCCAATTTCGGATTACCCATCAATTCACCAAGTTCCTGGGGTTCGAGATCAAAGAATCGATACCAAGGAAAATCTTTACGTTCAGCACGTTTGATGATGTCAGCTGAACAAGAAGGAAACTGGCGTAAAGGTGTCATTGAGGTCCACATTCTTTTTTCTACCATCTTGCAGAGATCCAAGGCTGAATGAGTTAATCGAGCCCAACCACGTTTCAAGCAGATTTCAAACAATGCTCTCAAAATTCGACCGGCTGATTGAGTTACATATACCATATCTGACATCAGAGCGAATCCTTCCAAAGTGAGCCGCGAGATATATGCCTGCAAAAGTACATTGATCTTTGCACTGGGATCATCAACCGACTCCTTCACAGGGATCGGAACTTTCTCGAGTAGTTTAGCAAGTTCCTGCTTTTCTTCAGCACGCGTCGGTACGTATTTGAACTCGTCACTCGCCGCAAAGACCCTACCAAACACCATCATTAGACCTCTATTGTATTTATTGTGAATGTAGATAAGAAAAGCCTACCTGAAGAGTTCAATAAGCGTCATCGTAGGTCGAAGATGTTGATTGTAGGTGGCCATTGAAGAGTTGGTAATATAATAATGACTTGCAATCTTGCCAAGTTCAGTGGAAGTGATTAACCCAGTCCTCCGTTCATATTTGATCAACCCACTCTTGTCTAACATACAAAATGCGGTATGAACAATGTCGGACCGCTTTTGAAGTAACAGTGGATCGCTTGCCTCGTATTGAATTCCGTAGAGCGATGGATTTTCGAGGGCGCGCTGGAACCAATAGGTGTATCCCAACCACTGTGCGGCTTCATCCCGATTACGTATGGTACCGAGTACAATTTCGGCATTGAGATTGTCTGCCAGCTTGTTGATCAATTGAGACTCGATAGGCTGAAGTTGACAAAAGGAAAGAGGTGGGTCAAAGGAATAAATTATCAACAACTGTGCCAGCACCTGAAACTTCACCATTTAGAATAACTCACCAGCTGACTTGTGACTATAGACAAGTGGAATTGAAGTTCAGAATGGTTGGTAATGATGATACCTTCACCCATCGTGTCGTACTGAGGCCTTCCTGCTCTACCTAGCATCTGTAAGACATCCTGGGGCGATAATTCAACCCATCTACCTTTCTCCGGATTGTAGATTTGAGTACCTTTAATGATCACAGCATGAGCGGGTAGATTGACTCCCCAAGCCAGGGTAGCAGTCGATACCAAGACCTGAAGGTGTCCATCTGCAAATAGCTCCTCCACAAGTCTACGATCCACTCTTGCCAGTCCAGCATGATGGATACCGATACCGAATTGAAGAATATCTTTGAGCTGTGGGTTTTGCACATGCTCAGTCGACTCCATTAGAATTTCGCGAGTCGCTAGACCACCAGACATAAATTTCCCAATCTCTTCACGTTCGATTGCCGTTTCCTTCAATTGCTGTGCTGTTCGAGCGGTCTCTTTTCGGGAATGAACAAAGATGATGATCTGTTGCTTGTCGTCCAATTGATTTATGACCTTGTCGTAACAAATCTCATTTGTCAATTGTAAACGTTTGATCGCCTTCTTCTCAGTAATACCAATGAACTCCAATTGCAATGGACAGGGTCGATATGAACTGTCGAAAAAGAATAGCCCTTTCTTGGGATTGACGCGTAAAAATTTAGCTACATCCAGGTAGTTGGGCAAGGTAGCTGACAAGCCGACTAGTCGAACATATTCGTGGTTTTGCTCCATTCTACGAATCGTTCGTGATACTAAAGCTTCAAGGACAGGACCACGCTCGTCGTGCAAGAGATGAATTTCATCAATGATAATCAATCCTACCAAATTGGTGTAACTAGTATCCGTGCTTTTACGAGTGATAACATCCCATTTTTCAGGAGTAGTGACGATGATTTGAGTCATCGAGATTTGGTCTTTCGTCATTTGTCGATCACCAGTCAACTCGCCAACCTGGATACCAAGGTATTTCAATCGGCTTGAAAAATTGCCAACCATTTCTTGAACTAAAGCCTTCATGGGTGCTACATAAATGATCTTGATCGAAGCAAAATCAATTTCACCCGTAGATTCATTTCGGTGTTTTGCGATCTCGTTGAGGACAGTCAACATTGCTACATTGGTCTATCGGAAAGTCACGAGAGATTCCACAAAACATCAGCTAGCAAGAATCATATCAAGGGAGAGGACATTATTTACTTTACCAGCACCTGTAGGAGCGCACAATAGAATTGGATCGTCTTGACCAAACGCAATGGGAAAAGTTTTGCTCTGAACGCGATTCAGACTGGTAGCTCCTTTGAAAGCTTCCCTGGACCAAGCTGGCAATTCCGAAATCTTCACCAAATCTTCACTGCTGACAACCGCTCTTTGAGGGGCTGGTACACGGATCTCTTCATAACCTTTTCCAGTGGGTTGAACTTTATGAGAACCTTCTGGCAATTTACATTTTTTGTTGGTCATAGTACGCGAGCCTTGATTGAACTTCATGGAATTGAGATCGACAACCTTCTTAGGATTAGGTAGAAACGAGTTGGGGACCAAGTTGGCCTTGGTGGGGAATGCAGAATTTGATTCATCACCCTCGATGTCCATCTTGTTGGGTTCATTTGTGGCTTGTAATTGAGGATTGACGATACCTCGACCAGTTGTCAGCGCTTTTACGATCCATCCAACTCCCTTTTCTCGCATCACAACTGCCAAATTGACCTTCTCGTCCTCATCACTACGAGACCATTTAGTTCCCCAGACAATGATATCACGATTTTTTGTCAAGATTGACACTAGCTCGAATTTATCGTAATCAAACAGGTCGACCAAGCTGTTTTCGAGGTCTCGAAGGCTAGAATTGTCAGCAGAGAGAAGGTTGATAGCCTCCTTCGTCTTGGCTTCGGCCTCGATAGGATCAAGAAAATGTGAACCGATAAGCCGCTGAAGCCAAAATCCATCGATATCAT
Source organism: Melampsora occidentalis (assembly GCA_002157085.1). NCBI lineage: Eukaryota > Fungi > Basidiomycota > Pucciniomycetes > Pucciniales > Melampsoraceae > Melampsora > Melampsora occidentalis. The sequence continues at coordinate 15,411 of KZ148625.1, read as the reverse complement.
GAATTGTGAGTTCTTGCTTAGATTTCTTGGTTCTGAGACCATATTGGGCGTTCTTGGTTGTGTCGGGTCCAATGGTAATTTGTTCATCAGCATCAATTGGATTAGGATCACGCTCTTCGTCTTCGTCATCACGCTCTTCGTCGTCGCCACTTTCTTCTTCGCTATTCTCTTCATCCCTGATTTCAAATTCATCTTCATCACTATCTTCAGCACCCTCGTCATCCTCAAACACGACCGCAACTCCATTGTTATCATCTTCTAATTCATTTGCCCTCGTTTTTCCTTCACCGTCTTCTCCTCCCTCACCGGATCCCTGTTGATCGGCGTCTTCTCCACCGTAATCAGTAAGTTTCTTGCAAAGATTACTAAGCTCGTTAAATTTTTCATTCGGAATCACCCCGAGAAATTCTTCAATTGCACGCTTCTTGTCGAGATCTTTTGGATATTCATTATCATTCTTAAGAGTCTCAATTGTCATATCGGCTGCCGATCGAATGATATCATTAGGCTGATCACCTAATGTGAGATGGACAGTCGAAAGCAAGATTTCATAGATTTGTTTTGTTTCACTTGTTCGAGGTTTATAATTCAATCCTTCAATCTCTTGTATAGCTTCAATCACATCGCCATACCTCCTTCCGCTTGCTTCAGTTACTTTTCGAGGTCGCTCATCATGATTTGCTGCATGTTTTGATTTCTTCTTCGAAATATCTTGCTTCAAATTACCTGATTCCTTAAAGGCTCGGGATCCCATCGACTTGGGATCTATCCGACCCACTAGCGTTTCGGGTTCACCAGTTGGTTCATTATCTCGTCGCGGAATCTTTGATCGGTCGGCTGTCAATACGAGCGATGACATCGCCGCATACTGAAAATTCAAAACTTGGTCAAAACCGTTTCTTTGGGTTGAAAGATTGAAAAACAAGATCAAATGTACTAACTTGATAACCTGAGAAATCCCTGTTTTTGGGTGGCATCTTGAAGACTGTTTTTAAGTGACAAAGTGAAATGCACAAGAGCTATCGATGTGTAGGTAAAGATATCCTCAGTCGAAATGCCAAGATCGACTGTAGTTTTACAAGATGGAGACCAAGGAGTGAGTGAGGGATATCAAATGAAGGGTGAGTGTGTGCGTTTGAGATATCGTTGGTTTGGTTTGGGAAGCGAGGTGGGTTGAAGTTGATTGGTAATTTTGGAATTCTTCTTGACTTGATCGATCAACGCGATTCAGCTGAGTCGAGTGTAAACCTGTCATATCACATACATCTATACCCTTGGAACCATACATTTTGTTACAGTGTCAACCATTTCTACCATTTCTACCTCCCTTTCCTTCTTTCATGATTTCTCCCGGTTCTGTTACCATCTGCTCAGCTTATTTATCGTCGAGATAGACTCCAAACTTGTCTATTTTTTTCTAGCTTTGGTGCTCTCCATCTTCCACAGCCACTTGGCGCAAGACCTGATCCACAAAAACCTTTTTCTCATGTTGAATATTGGCGGCACCAAATTTTGAAAAATGGTGAGTTGGTCCTCAGAGCGTGTCAACTCAAAGCATCATCAAGTTGATGGATTCTCTGCGGCAGTTACATGATATGGAGCTAAAGTCTTCAAGTATGCCATGCAAATTCTTTGTTCAAAAACCTCCATTGGAGATTTCAGAAAGACTTATGCGGGGTTGAGTATTCCTTTCAAGTCGTTTTTCATTCTCGTCTTTCCTTCTAAGATCCGAAGCGCCCTATAAACTGAATACTTGACAGCCATGCAAGAGAGCCCTAGAGAGCCTTCCGACCGCGGTTTGATGGGTTTTTACTTTAGGATTTTATCTCCATGATCGAACACCCTGACACAGGAAATAAGAGATGATTTTCCCGCGGGAAGACTGATTACACCTCATGTTATTTCTGAGCCAAAATGTAGAAGTAACATAGAAATAATGCTAAAATAATACATTTTGGCTCATGATCTTCTGAATTGCTCACAGAAAACGGTGTAGTGTTGATTTTGTCCAAAAATCACCGGAAATCCAAAATTCGCGATTGTTATCAAGCCAGGAAGGCCGATAAGTCACAAGTGCCTCTCCGCAGGCTCCAAGGAACGTCTCTGCGGTTTGGAACTTACGTTAGGTTAGCTTGTTCCCTGTGTGAGAGATAGATTGACTCGAGCATTTCCGAAAGCGCGATGGAGCTCAAATCGGACAGATTCAGAATGAAAGAAGTGCTTGGGATCTGCAATTAAGCTCTTCCATCAAAAAGGACGCCTGTTCGTATTTATACCTCAAGACTGAATAATCGCATCTCGATTCTATTTCATAACGCCTGTGAATCTTGAAAATGTTAGCCAACCGCTTCAATTTATTCTTAGCCTTGAGTATCCTTACTCCCCAAGTGATTACACAGTTTGCGGGAACAATTCATAATGGTGTCGCGATTGGTATGTGACTCAATCTTCAATCTGAATCATCACCAAAAAGTCGTTGCTGATTTTGCGTCTTCTCAGGAGGTTGGTTGTTGGTCAGTTCGCGTTGGTTTAATTTTCGAAACCCCAATGATAACGAGAAGGATGCCTATCATGGTTTCACTTTTAAGGTGATATATGATTATCTAATTTTCCGCTGGAAATCTCTCAGGCAGAGTCATGGATGTATCCAAATAGATGGCAGCAAATGGGTGGAGAGAGATGTGATCAAGATGCGTCAAAATGTGCTGCTACCGAATGGAGTTTAGTTAAGAAGTTAGGCCAAACTCAGGCCAACAAAGCCTTTCTGAATCACTGGAAAACTTGGTCAGTCAAGGCTTTATCTCGACATTTCTTCGGTAGTACCAAAGGACACTGATTCAGTTCAAGTTTTTATTTCTTTTTGAATTTTGACACGTGAATTGAATTTTCAGGTTTACTCAAGAACATGTCAATCGTATCAAAGCCCTCAATTTGGATCATGTCAACATTCCGTTGGGATTCGTACGTCAAAAGCATTCGAATCTAATATGCAGGCATTTTGCCTATCAGATCATTTCTCACTCGCTCACCACTCTGACCTTCTATGCCAAGTCTAGTGGATTATTGAAGAACTCGTTCGACAACCCGCGGAGAGGTATCCACAGGGTGGTTGGATGGAGCTCAAACGTGGTCTTCGTCAGCTCAAAGAAGCAGGTATAAATGCATTGATCAGCATGCATGCTTTACCAGGTGTATCGACTGCCAATCAAGACTTTGCGGGGAATAATACAGATCAGCTTCATTTCTACGAGGAAGGAAATTATCGTAGAGCTCTTACTTGGGCTTCCATCTTGACTGCAATGTCTCATCTCGATCCTGACTTCCAAGGTGTGCTTGGGATACTTTGTATCAACGAACCAGAACGAGATGTGAGTTTCCCTGATTCTAATATCTGTGTGAATCCGTCTGATTCAAGTTATTTGTTTTCAAACCATTCTTCATCAGACCGCTAAAACTCCTGGCTTAGAACAATACTACGCCGACTTTGTTACAATTGTAAGAGTGATGGAATTTGCACTAGGAATCCCGTGTGATGTGGACCTTCAACCCGCAATTGAACGAATGGCCACGTCTCATAACGCGAAACCAGCTTTGCTAGCAGCAATCCCATTATTACCAGTTTATGCAGCCAAAGCGAATCCACCTATTGATGTCACCCCTCTTACAAGTTTTCTTACCAAACACTGTCATGATTCAATCGACAGTCCATCTGGCTCAGATCAGCCTTTGGACTCTACTCAGAACTCTACTCATGATTCGGCATCTGCCTCTATCACGCTTGGAATTAATACGTCTGAAACACCTACAGCGTTATTACATATTGGTCTCAACTTAGCTCCAGAGACGACTCAAGACACAGCCAATTCTCCAGAGTCTTTTCTTCCCCCTGTTGTTTCCAATGCTTCTGACATTGGCAGTTCGCAATATGTAAATCATATGCGTCGATTTATACGCAGATCGCCTTCTCGAAGCAGTCGGCATCGAGCAAGAAGGTATAAAAACACCTCAAGCTCTCGAAGGAGTCAACAAACGTCTGATAGATTTTGTATCACCACAATGGCCATGCCCAAAACTTGGCAGTGGCAAAATGACTCTGCAAGCATGGCTCCTCACGTTCTTGGCCCTCGAGCTTTTGATGATCACGTGAGTTATACCTACCTTATCGTCTTCAATCACTTCTTTCTGATCGGTCATGGTCCTACACTGACTCAAGTATTGAAAATGTTGTGCTTGAATATACCATTCAGTTATACTTTGCATACGGTACGTTTTATGGTGTATCTTTTCTCCAAATTACATCCTTCTGCCAAACCAAAACACAATGCAAATCTGTTCGTTTTACTCTCAAAGGTGGAGTTGCAAAGAATGCTACATATGAATCCTACCTTGATACTATTTGTCCCCTTGATCGACAAGAGACGGCAAAAGCGAATGGGGAAGTTCCATATGGGATGGGAGAGTAGTAAGTCTAAATCTAAATCCTACTCAACTTGACAAAAGTTTGACTTATCACATGCTTTGACCAATTTTAGCTCTATAGCTACCAATTTCAACTCTACTTATTCTGAATTGAGGGGTTGGGGAGATGCTCAAAAAGTGTTTTACGCAAAGGTCTGCTCATCTCCAAGTGCTTATCTTGCATGTTTTTGCTAACTATAGCTGTTGTCTTTCCTTACATGACGTCTACTCAGACTACATTCTCGACGTAAGTCTCGCCTGGTTCCTAGTGATTAAAGTGGATGGATTTGACTCTGTGAACTACCCCCATCCAGGTTCTGGAACTTTAGAATTGAGGACCCAACGGAACCAGATAGAGTCAACTTGGCCAATCAATGGTCAGTACACCTGGATTTCACCCAATCATCTCTGACCTTCAATCCATTAACACGATTATCTTGGTGGAATTTTTGACTGACTTGATTTGAATATTGAACAGGTCATATTTGAGGGCATATGATCTTGGTCTTCTTCCTGATCACCCTTCTCGCATGTTTAATACCTCAGTCTGTAAAGGTCGAGAGAGAAAACCAAACCCAGTTTGATTTCTTACATTTTCGTCACTTCTGGTCAACTTGTACATAATTACGTGCCTGATTGAGATATGCGGTGGCTATGATATAATCTCTTAAGCACTTTGCACTAATCCTTTTGGTATTGCGGAAATTTGAAGTATTTGTAAGAATCTTGTACTGATCTTTTTGTTAGGTCTGTCTTCAGAATGGTCAACTTCAACTCGGTTTGTAAAAGCCTGTTTGTATGATTTGATTTGATGGGTTATTTGAGAGCTTTTTTGTTTATAAAACATGTGATTATGAGTGTGCAAAGTAGATAATTCTCATGTTGTGACTTGGTGTCAATTAACGACAAGTCGTACTGATTTGGATTTAGAAGACATATATATTCATCGGGGGGGTTGGAAGTTTAACTGTTGTGTTTCTTTGCTGCGTCAGGATGCGGCCGACGGTCCGGCAACACATGCACCGCATATATCCTTTGAAATTTTAAGTCTTGTGAAATTTATGATTGATTCCCGAACAGTCCCGAACTCACTTTTGGCTGTATGACAGGTACCCTGGCGAGGAACTCGAAGGGTTTGTGATCTCACGGGTGATAGGCCCACTTCAGCCACTTCGCAGCAAATTTCGGCATGATGTCAAAACTTAAAAGTATGGACTATGGAATACGTATAGACTCATACTGACATTAAAACATGACATGAATTTTACATG
>KZ148617.1:0-11232 GCA_002157085.1 Melampsora occidentalis | reverse complement strand
ATCATTATCATTATCATTATCATTATCATCATTGTTATCTCCTTGATCGTTTACTTGGTAGAGCATCATGTTTAATTATCCAAATCGAAATAAACCAAACATCAGATCTAAATCTCAATCTCAATCTCAATCTTTTTCTAATTCCAAATCTCAATCGATTTCTCAAAAACCAATCTTAAAATCAAAATCTAATTCATTTCATTCTAATAATCAACTAAACCATCAAGTAATCAAATCAAACAGAAACTCATTCAAAAGATTGATTCTTCTATCTGATGGTAAGACTCATATTCTTTGATTTCCAATGCCATTGATAGGATAAAATAAGAAATTCATATTGTGATATGATTTGATTTAAAAGGTACTTGGAATTCAGCTTATAACACTGGTGGAACTCATGAGTTGACAAATGTAGCAAGATTAAGTGAATGATAGTTTGAATTCAGTCAATGATGCCATAGCAAATGATTGATGATGTGTTTTCTCGATTTTAGCTCGATCGATCTTGGCAGAAGATTTCTCTACCTCTCCTTATATTCCTCAAGTTGTATATTATCAAACTGGTTTAGGTTTGTTTTTTCTTTCTATATATCCATTGATCACTATCAATAATTCGGATAGAATTTGTGATTGATCCATATAAGTGTATTTGTTTTCTTTAAAGGTACATCGGGTGACTTTGGTGTAAGTTTGGAAAGATCATGAGCTCTTTTCTTTTCTCGGATTTTGATGTTGAGATTTCGATTTTATTATAATTAAGTTGGACTTAAAGTCTGGTGTAACGGGATACGGAATGATTGATAAGATTAAAGAGTCGTATGCTTTCTTGGTTTATAACTGGTTACCAGGAGATGAAATCTTGTAAGTTCTTCTTTAATATCATTTCGAATCATCCCTAACTTCAATCTTTCACAGACTCTTTGGATTTTCTCGTGGTGCATTTATTGCTAGGATGATTGGTGCATTGATAGGTGATGTAGGAATTTTAGATTCCACTGAAATGGATAGTTTCTATGATATATTTCAAGCTTATCAAGCTCTTGGAAATCATGATCCTCATAAACAATCGGAAGCAAATAAATATCTTTCACTTTATAGGACTGGTGGCTCGAAGGCTACTAGACCTATGCCAAAAGGTACTCTTAAATGTATTGGCGTTTGGGATACAGTAGGTGCTCTTGGAATACGTGAGCCTTTTCTGTCTTGGTGATAGAAAATATTGTATTTTGCTTACTTCTGTGATCTATTGATCGGTAAAAGCTCTCTTTGCAAATCGTTCCTCTGAGCCTCATTGTCTAGGATTTGTGGATACTCAGTTAGGAAAAAATGTTCAATACGCCTTTCATGCACTCGGTAAGCCATTCTTGAATTCCTACAAATAATCTTTTTTCGTGATATTTATTTCATGTATCAATCGTGATGCGCGACTTTGATAAAGCAATCCATGAAACGCGAGAAGATTTTCTTCCAACAAAGTGGCAACAACCTCCAGAACAACGACAAGCTGGACAAGTCTTAAAACAAGTTTGGTTCCCCGGATCTCATAGTGATGTTGGAGGTGGTTATGCTGAGCATGATTTGGCTGATCTGGCGTTGATCTGGATGGTGGTAAGCTCTATTTATGGACCTCTTGAAATTCATCGAAGTCGATCGGACCCAACATAACCATCGTTTGTTTGATAACCAGGCAAATTTGATCGAACATAGCTTACTTGCTGTTGATACTGAATTTATTTTCTCGATTCCTGCACCTAAATTGGGTTGGGGTCAAATGGAACCACACGAGTGAGTCTGAGGGCGTGTTTTTTTGGATCAGCTTATTCTTGATCATTGTATGTGATCTGATCTGATCTGTTTTGTTTCTGATTGACCAACATCTTTTGGCAAGTCCAAGAGGAGAATTTCCAGCATCATTGAGTTGTTCAACCATTCGAAAACTTCCTAAACGTTCAAAAGAAGTGATTCTTACACAGGAAAAGTTTCATTCTTCGATTCTTTTAAGAACGGATTTAGATGAAGAATTAAAGAAAACCTTAGATGAATCACCTGATTTGATTACGAATCTTTTGCCATTAGAGATTGAGATGAAAGCCAGATGGAAACGTCAATGTGGAAAGAAACGATCTAAATTTTGTGAAATTCGAGAAGAAGTTTTGGATTTGAGTAATAATCATTCTAATCAAAGGCATTCGATAATTGAAGAAGTTGAAGATTTAACTCAAACACCTGATCGAAGAGATAGTAAAGAATCGGATGGGAAGGTTGTCGATACCACCACTACCACTACTAATAGTACTACTACTACTACGGTGACTAGTAATTCAAAGTTTGGGTTTTTGAGGTTTGCGAAATTGAGACTTTGGAGTCTGAGAGGTCAAACTCTTTGATTAATTTTCGTTTTCTTTCCTTAATCAAGGATGGATTGTCATAAAGTTGTTTGAAAGATTGAAAGATTGAAAGACCGGAAGTGTATATACTATTCATTTTTTCTTATAACTCATGATACCCAATATCATTGTATGAATAAGTTTGGTCAGTATCTTTGTACTTCTAGAGGATAAACGCACGTAATGAAGGATTGTATGATTCGTTTATATTTTTCTTTTGAGAATCAAGGGAGGTGTAGAAATGGCATTGTTTGGCTTTGGACAGCTTTGAACATGTTTTTGAATAAGTCCATTCTCTTGTCGTGGCCCAATTTGGCCCTGTTGCACGACAGTCCTATGTACACCACGAACCCCCTTTTTGTTGAGCAACCGCTCTGAGGGGGTTCCAAATGCACTCCGTGAGAATACGGGTAAAATCCGGCCAAAAACCAAGTCAGCCCTGGTTCCGTGACTGGTAATTTCTTCGCCATCAATCAACCGCTCGATCAGTGGTTGAAAACCTGTATTGATATTCCCGCTCACAAAACGGTGTTCATCACAACGGATGCCGCTGGTTTTATTAATAGCGGAATGAGCCCAGTTACAAAACTGATTATACCCGTTTCGCAACTGGTGAAACACTCGACTTGATTTACCAAACATATTTTCATACCTTACCTTCGGTCAAATCACGTCTTGAAAAGTTGTCGAAATATCTCATATCTTACCAAATCACGTCTCGAGAAGTTGTCGTGAGAACCTTTAACAAATCAACCATGGAAAAAGATAAATGTGATTCTTTCTCTCATTGCCTTTGTAACACCAAATTATCCCTGACAATTCCATATTTCAGGCTTTGTCGAGGTGCCAAATGGAATTAACGACACATCTTTCGTGTGTGTTCCTTGTCAGAGCCGCCCCATGGAGTCGAAATCCATCCAGAAACATCGCAAGAAACCAAATCATGTGAAAAAGGCCAAACTCTGGCTCTTGGAGCAACGCGATCACAGTACACCGCCCGCGATGGCCCCCGTTCAGGAACCTTTTTCAGACCATTCAAGCGAACGACCTCGCGAGGAAGACCCTCTCCTGGGGTTTTCCGAGGAATATGATTCCGCTGACGAGACTCGCCGGAAGGTTCTGGTTGATATGTGGACTCGGAACTATTCGGCCATCTTCCAGTCACCAGTGATCAGTGTCAATAGTAGCGAAGATGATGCAATACGACCACCCCGCTCTGCTGCCAGCAACTCATCAGATGAGAGGTCAGTCAGCTCTGGTGATTCGCACGAGCGCGCTGTGAAACACAATAACGATCACTCGTGGTCACCTTTTTCAAGTTTGGAGGTGAGCCTTTCGCCTAGTAACATTACTTACAACGTATTTTGACAATTACATCTTTCAAAACAGCAACTGGTTGGCCTTTTAATCCTAGGTTCCACAAGAACCACCATGTCGCAGTTACAATACGAACGAGTGCGATCATTTGTTGCACTTTTGAAAGTAATATTGCCTGGGTATAAGAGTCTCAAGAACGCACGCCGCAATCTCAAAAAAGAATATGAGATGGACTTGTCCGAGACAGTCACCCCTTTGTCGAAACCATGCTTTGGTTTACAAATCAAGCAAATATTGCGACAGGTAAGTTTTCTTCATTGTCTGCCAATGACATGTCCTGATTTCCTTGCCTATTATCGTGCTTGAATTAGGAACTTGGCAACCCCTATGTACGAAAACACCTGGAATGCATCCCATCGCTTCCCCACTCTGGTTCAAAAATCAGTTGCTTTGCACAGTCGAAGAAGTGGCGAGAAGAGCTCGCTCCGGACCTGCGGGTGCAGATGGTTGACTGTCCAAACGGTCACTTTTATTTGTTTGAGCCAACTCAGCTACAATCTAAAAGGATCGTCATACCAATGTTCTTCTACAAGTCCGGCGCTGATATCTTTGCGAAGTGTGTTTATGCACGTCTCTCAAGGAATCGACCAACTTCAATGGTAACTTCGGCGATACATATAGAATTCCCATCTGAAACCAATTTCGCATCTGATCAGCTATCAACAATAAATGTTAAGACATTTTGGAAAGTCATTGATCAGATTGAATTGCACTCTAATGTACTTCTGAAGGATTCATGCGGCGGAGTTATGTACGGTACGTCTTTCAAAATATGGCTGATTGACAGTGTGAGTTTTTTCTTATCCAATTGTTCATTGTTCTTTCACGTCCGCCAAACTTTAAGAGCGTTCTGAAAATGGAATCGCCGAAGTCGCTATACATAATCCCTGGCGTGCAAAGGCAGCACGTCGCATCATTCGACACGTTCCTCTGGTTTTATACTGTGATGACTTGTCGGGAAATGTCTCGAAACGGTGGAATAAGCATATAGCCTTCTATTTCACTTTGGCTGGTCTCCCTCCAAAATTCTCTAACCAAGAGTACAACTGTCACTTTTTGACGACATCAAACAGAGCTGGCGCGTTAGAATTGGCCGATCCTGTGGTGGATTCCCTAAAGTAAGTTATACCTTTCAAACGCCTCAATCCCATTGGATCTGTTCTGATTGATATATTTGAATTGATATATTGGAAATAGTACTTTGGAGACAGATGGCTTTGTCGCCTATGATCACACTATCGACACAGAAGTGTTTGTCATGACCGTAATCCTTTGTCATCTTGGGGATTCACCAATGCATGCTGAGGTGAGCAACACCATGAATCCGACCTGCTCCCTCACCCCCTGCCGTATGTGTAAGCTACGCGCGACTTCAATAGTCAACAAACGGTCAAAGAAATACATATGCGACTTCCTTGGTGTCGATGAAAGCGGTAATTCAGTGCGTACACCTTGTCCTGACCTGTTATTTGAAAATCAAATGCAATATTGATTTATGTCCATGCGTCTATGTTGTGGCAAGTTATCACTTGAGAAGCGTAGCTGGACTGCCACCATCCAAGGTACCAAAGATCTTTGGGCTTTGGCTCAGCAACCGGGTAGCATAGGTCTTTTCGACACCAAATCGGCGGCTTCAGGACTCCGTGATTCACTCAACATGGAGTTTGTGAAGCTGGTGCAGAATTTACATCGAGATTCAGCCGTGAAGCAATGTGAGATTGACCGCATGTGCCGTGATTTGAACAAAGACTTTGGCGAAAGGCTGTTCAATCCTTTCCTTCGCCTAAAAGGTATGTTCATGATTCGCTCCCTGCTCATTCATATGAACTAATTACTTTGCTCAATGTATCTGTAGGATTTGATGGCCACAAGGATACACCAGTCGAAATTTTGCACGTTGTTCTCCTTGGTGTTGGAAAATATCTATTGCGTCACCAAATGAAAAACTGCTCGACCAGTGAGAAAGAGAAAATTCGTGGTCGTTGGAGGTCTTTCAACACATCCGGCTTGAACATTCCACCAATTCAACCGAAAACCATGATACAGCATTTTCAAAGCCTTAACGGCAAGGAATTTCGAACGGTCCTTCAAGCGGCCCCATTCATCTTTTTTGATTGTGATCTAACACCCGAGGAGCGCGACACTTGGCAAGCACTTTCGACTCTGGCTCCGTACATATTTCAAACTGAAATAGTTGACATGGAGTTGTATCTCGAGGAACTAGGTAAACTAATTCAGCAATTCCTCAAGTCAATAGTGAAGATGTCGGCTCAATGGTGTAATAAGCCGAAGTTTCATATGCTCACACATCTATGTGACGCAATAGAAAGGTATGGGCCAGCAATGCTTTTTGGTACAGAAAACTTTGAGAGTTACAACGGTAACACTCGACAGTCTTCCATAAAATCAAATCACCTAAGCCCAAGTCGCGATATTGGCAACTCTTTCAATAACCACCGCTTAATTAGGACAGTCACAGCGGGAACAAAGCACTACCACACAAAATTAAAAACTTACATACAGAGCAGCTTGAACGTTCGCAACATTTTTCAGAACAATACGTTGTTTCAAAAAGCATTGGGTTACAACTCGTCTTGGAATCAAGAGAAGAAAATCGTGATTGGCAGTGAGTATCTGAAGATCTCCTGATTCTAATCAATTTCTAATTGATTCAATCGCACCACATTCTTCTTCCCACAGGACCGAAAAAAAAACAACCGGGCAACACAGCCAGCTCAATCCCAAAAGCCATTTTTGATTCCTTTGGCGCGAAAGATTGGAAAATCATTGGAGATATAAGTTTGCTGAGTGGCCAAAAGGTCACGTCTGGTGTGTTTGTGTCAGTCAAGGCGTGTGCGGCCACTGGCAGGACGATAGGTCGCGTGAAGACAATTTGGGGCGTTGGTGGGTGTGACCTCAAGCAGACCAAAGTGGAGATGAACAAATGTCGAGCGGGTGGAATTAGTGATTTCTATGGCATGCGAGAAGTGGAGCAGAGGGAAAAGATCATATGGATTAACCCACAAGTAAGTTTGGTTCATGAACTAATTCAAGAAGAATCTCCATCCAAATATGTCATAATTAACAAATTTGTCTATCACTTCAAGGACATCGAGGGTGTCTTAAATGTCCAACATAATTGCCATCAATCCGAATGTCCTGTTGAAAAGACACATCAAATCATGATTGAAAGACAGGTTTCACAAGCAAAAGATTTCGAGGTCAATCATGTTGAGTCACCCAATTTCATTTTGAACTCAGCCGCATTTTATTCGGCTTCATTGCATCGCGATTGGGCCTGCTTACCTTGCAACGCGGTGACACCTGCAGAATGGATGGAAGCAATTGAGACAGGAATGGAGGAATGGTCAGACACAATCAAGGAGAGAGATGAAAATCGTGAGAAGAAAAGGCAACGAGAAAGAGCTAAACTTCTTGCTGGAACAAGCGGTGGACCAGCGATAAACAAAAGGACAAAGCGGAAAACTCAATTGGATCATATAACAACTCCTTCACAGACGCCAATTCCTTCACAAAGGGGATCATCGCCGTTTGCGAACTCGCCCGTCGCAGGCCCTTCTAAGAAAAGGAAGACTGGAAGGATTCAAATAGAACTCGACTCTTCATCGGGTGCCAATTCACCCATCTAGATACATTTGTTGTCTTTCAATATCAATCTTACTTGTTTTACTCATGAATAAAAATTCTCGTTTCACTCATTAATACAATTTTTGTATGATGTTCTTTGATTACATCGTTGGTAGACCTTCCGCTCCCATTCCTTTACTCGTTTGTAGTCCTTCCGCTCCCACTCCTTTTCTCGTTTGATTCAGTAAATTGTAACACATCAATAGATTTCTTACTCGTTTTATTACTTAAATTGCAACACATCAATAGATTTTCATATGTATCTTTCAATCATTAAATAGATTTTGTGTATGAAGATCATCTTACATTGCTGCTACATAGAAGATGAGAAATTGAAACCTTCGCATCTTTGACTCGCGTGCACACTCCTTGGTTACGTTGATCTGTTTGCTCGCGTTAAATCAATCAAGGACATCATGAGTCATGAGTCATTGAAACCTTCGCGTATTTGACTCGCGTGCACACTCCTTGGTTGCGTTGATCTATTTGGTCGCGTTAAACTCTGCTTTGAAAGATGACCAAATTAACTTATGATCGAACTGAGTTGGCATTTGCAAAACCGCTTTGATGAAGTGTTGGACACTCCTTGGTTGTGTTAATTCGATCAAGGACGTCATGAGTCAAATGGCCTGGTGTGAAACATCTCGCGTTGAGATGCTTTACGCGACCTCTGCTTTGCAAGGTGAGGGTGATGAAGTTTTAACCTTGGTTTTGATCAAATGAAAACGTGTGATGATGTTTTGTTGATGCGCATCAGGATCACATGTGTCATCGCGAGTGCCTTTGATGACATTCAGGCCACCGGTATTAATCCGGGGGTCAACTTCTTCATTTTGGACTTTGTGTGCTGCTGTGTCTTTTCTGAAACTTAAAAGGAACTCATTCTCATCCACTTCTTCTCCTTTTCGAAATCTCCATCCACTTCCCTTTTCTTTCTTCACCCACCCTTTGATCCTCGCCCTCCATACCCTCACAACCCACATCCTCTCAAAGTCTACCTGAAATGTCTCGCAGGAATCGATACAAGNAAGCCGTACCCCATGACACTCGCAAATCCGTTGGCAAGTGGATCTTCCCATCCGACCACTGCAACCTCCGACCTCAACCCAGGTACCAGCACCACCCAGAGACGCAGCCGTCGTACCAGCACAGCTCCTTCGAATGTCGCATCTTCGCAACCCGAGTCAACTGTGGTATCGGCATCTGCTGCTGGGAAGCGACCTCATCGAAATCTTGATCTTGAACCTTCTGCCATGTCACCAGGGCCTGAGATTGACCTTGACCAATTCAATGCTCCTGAAGAAGAGAATTGTAGGTGACTCGTTCAATTAGCAAAGCTTTTCAAACTCGATTACTAATTTGAAAATCATCTGACAATCATCCCGAAGGGCAAGGAGCAGAAGCACTCGCCAATATCACTTCGTTGTCTACTGATCAAACCTTGGACACACCCGACACCTCACCTAGTTCAACCAGCGGTATGAGGAAACCAGATGTGTACACTCGTCTGGATGGATTTCCGCTCCTGAACTTCAATCGTATGGCTCGGGAGGCGCATCTCGATGAAGAAAGTAAAGTGATGGGGCGTCAATTGTGTAGTGTAAGTACAGTTCGATAAATCTTGCACATCCCTACTGATACAATGTCATTGTTAATTTTGTAGGCCAAGGGAGGAGAAAATCAATTTATCGCCAGCATTGTAGCCATTCTGGCTGGTCGCCAGGAGGTCAGAGAGCTTCGTGACGAAATCACTCAAAGATTGAGCGAACTCGAAAGCGGACGAGCTTCGCGCCGGTCAGATACTTTTGTTTGGCAAGCCAGTAAGGAACTCAGAGTAAGTTCAATTACATCATCATTACTTTCAAGCTCCAAAATCACATAATCATAAATTGTTACACTTCAGGGAGTCATTCGAATGTTGGCGTGTCAGAGCATCCTTGGAGGCGATGTGCAAGCCTACACCGCGACCGAGAACAAACAAGGTGATCAAGACAGACTCCCTTTGTGCTTGTTTGCCAAGGTCATGGTAAGTACTTTTCGACTTCCATTTTTTTTCGAATCTAGCTGAAACAAAATGCAATCACTAGACTGCTGTTCTAGCTAATCCAGCCGAGTGGAAGAATCGCCTTTTGCCCCCTGGTTATGGTTCCGATCCCGACCCAGCAAGTACTCAAGCCCTTCGAACCTTGATCAACACCATATTGAAAGAGGTTAGAAAAGAATTCAAAGATATAGTGAGTCTCTTGATATTTACACTTTGAACCATAACCCATTTTTCACAATTTATGTTTGTTTTCAACTTCTTCCCAATAGTTCCTTACCCACATCAACGTGCGAACTTCGGGAACCTACAACCCTTCGACTGCAAATGTCCCCATCATTGATACGATCATTGTCAAGGTAATCCACTGATACTTTCATTTGTCAACAGCCTTCTCATTTTTTTTCTTTCCCAGCTTTACCAGAAAGAACGAGACTTAGTCGGAGGGCGAGTGCGCGTGCGAGAGGAGATCCTCGAGGAGGTAGACAATCTACGTACCGCTAGGTATGCGTGGTTGGTCAGTTACTTTCCTACCTAAACCAGAGATATTGTAAATGAGATGAAACCAACATTTTGCTTTTGCGTTTGGCCTACTCAGCGAATGCAAGCCATCCATTGGGGGCTCAACCGTGGAACTTACAATAACCGAAGCTTTTGGGATGTTGTAGACGAAAACCTGGAATTCTTGCGCTCCCAATCTCGCCGATATCGCTATGCGTAAGCCTGGTTTCAACTAGTTGGATGCTCTACAGCTAACTGGTTTCAAATTTTTAGCTTTTTCCTGTTGGCATTGCAGGATGATTACGACCGAATCGATGGCAAGAAGAATTTTCTTCAACTCAAGGAAACCAATAATTTCGCTTTGCCAACCGAACAGCGCATTCAAGACACTATTCAAGAGTTGAACCAAACCTTTGGGACTGATGTCGCTCCGGATGAAGCAGTGCATGAACAGGTGGGAACAGGAACTGCCTAAGGCTGCAGGAGGGTTCATTTGTTTTGGTGTAATTTTTCATTTTGTAGTATTTTTGTGATTGCTGGTATAACCAGTATGTATTTGATGTCCGCTCACTCGCAAAGGTACCCCTTAGTGTTTCTACTTATCTCAATCTGTTTGGTATCTTTAGTGTATTTCATTTGTCTATTCTATTAGTAATTATGTATTTGATGTAATCGGCAGTCTCTGATCCCAATACACGTGGTGCAATTCATTTAGTGGTTTTGTGGCTCTGAATTCGAGGCTTCAATGCGCTACACAAAATACGGAGTGCACGCGAGATTATCATTGATCTAGTACGGTGATTCAAGCAGATACCCACGGCTAAATCAACCGCTTGACAACAGGTTGGATAGCCGTGAGAACACCATCAGATCTATTGGGTGTTTAATAAGTTAACAATTTCACCGTTTGGGATCCAGAATATCACTACTTGTTAACCGTGACATTCGGAGCGGATGACATCCGGTGAAGACGCCAACGTGATACACACGTTCGTCACCAGCCAAATTTCGCGGTGGCTCAACCGGGCCAGTTCACAGTTCGTCAACCGTGCCGCAGGGTTCGTGGTGTAGACCCCGGGGCAGCGACATGCTGTCGCTGCCCCGAAAACTGGACATTGCACGTGGCATCAGCTGCTTCACTTTGTGAGCGTGAGTTCAAATCTCACTTCCGTCGAAGACAATATCTTTGCGTCCTCGTTAATTGGCTCCTCTGTGCACTTCCGTCGAATACCTATTCCACTCGCTTTTGATCCAGAGACGTCGAGATCCCGACCCTAT
>MWRL01028637.1:0-14870 GCA_002157085.1 Melampsora occidentalis | reverse complement strand
TTGTGTAACTTTTTCCAGTTTGACAAAATCCTCCCAAAAATTGACTACATATAACTCCAAAGCCCCTGAGGCAATACTTTAGAAGCAATCCAACAATAACAGAAAAGGTGTTACATGAAGGTTAGTTAATGGAATTACACCAAAATTACACGTCAGTGTATGTGGTCAGTTTTTTGAATGATTTGTAAATACTGTAACAAGCTATAGGTGGTATTACATATGATCCACCCATTCAGATGAGCTGTTACCTGAGCAGCTCTGTATGTACATGATAGCTGCTGACTTGCCCACCCTGGTGCACATATGTATCTTAACCCAAGGCAACATCGGATGTGAAAGCTCGGACAAATGCTGTCCAAGGTTTTGATCCGAGCAAATGTTGTGCTCCATGAAATAGCTTGGATCAAATCCTTGGACAGTTCTTGTCCAAGGGTTTAGACCCAAGAATACCTTGGATTGAGAGATCCAAGGTCAAAATGTTGGCAGTGTGTGGGTGCTATGGCTCCAGTGTGTAGTGATCAATCCTTGATGACGAATTATACTTCCAATCATTTTCCCCTGCTCAATGAAAGGGAAGTTGTTTAATCTTTGCAGTGAGTGATGGGATAAGAATTGGTGAAGAAAAGAGAACAAAGGATCAAAGATACAAGAGCTTTTGTAGACACCAATGACTTCACTACAACACTCACAGCTTATGATCTATTATCAATAGCTATGACATCATGAGTAATAGATAAGTAAGAATATCATAAGATGATCTATAGATTTAGAGAACCTTGTCACAACTTTGGGCCAGCGCCTTGCCCCAAGCAAGCAACGGGAAAAATCCGCAAAGCAACGCAACACACCGGATCAGACCACTGCCCGGTGTGTTGCTTGGTGTGTTACTTGGCGGAGAGTCAGGTTTAGCCACATTGTGTTGCAGTTGTGGCCCCATTTTGAGCAAAGCAACCCTGCAACAGGTACATTCAAAGCTCATAGTTGTCTCTAAAGCAGGCAACGGCCACAACGGCTCTGGGAGCAACAGTCCTTTGTGTTGCATGCAATGCAACAGGTTTTGCAATTGCTCATTGCATTGTGGGGTTTTGGGTTCAAGATGAGTTCATTGTGTTGCGCGCAACAACCAGTTGCTCACAATGCAGCGCAACAACCCATTGTGGCTTGTCAGGAATGTACATCATACTTTAATTATTGGTAAAGCTACACCACAGGAATCATTATGTCCAAAACCAATTGAGCAAAGTTGTGGTGTCGAAGTCTGCAACTTTCCTCAATTAAAATCCCCGTGGTGTTACAAACTTAACAAACTCCCCCGGTTCTTGAGCTGTACTGGCCAGCTCAAACAAGGGACTTACACATAGAGTCAAGAATTTGGCGTGAGACTGGCCAGGACTTTTAGCCAAAATATAGTAGCCTTATAAAACTTTTTCTATGATTTTAACTGTCCCTTGCTCCAAAATGAAAGTTGTGCGCCTTGAATGCCTCTATAAGCTCATACTCTCATCTTTGCAACAACATAGATGGACTCAAAGATATGTATAAAAGTCTCTCAGGCCTCAAAGACAAAATTAAGTAATCTGGACTGTTTTGCGTCAAGAATGCGGGCTTTGGTGTTCAATAAAAAAACGAAATTCTCCCTTTAATCCAGAACCAATGACGCTATTGGGATATACTACAAGCACTGGGTTGTAGAGAAAATCAAGGCCCACAACTTTCATTTGGGGAAAAAGGCAAATTGAAATTGTGAAAAAAAGTTTTATAAGGCAGGCCGCTAGATTTTGGCCAAAAGCCCCGACCAATCTCACACCAAATTTTTGACTTTACACAGAAGTCCCTTGTTTGAGCTGGCCAGCACAGCTAAAAAAACTAGCTCTGGCCAGTACAGCTCTTGAGGGGCTTAGTTAAGTTTGAAGTCACCAATTGGCTAACACAAATCAATCAAAAATTAACTACGTAGTCCCGCAGGGCTAATTTCTCACCAGTGTGGGAAAGGCCCCGCATTTGCGTTAAATTTTACCTTACCGCACCCAAGTTGCCGCACCAGTGTGGATGCTCTTAACACCTTATATCTAACCTGCACCCTTCAACTATATCTCTTATTGAAATCTTCATGCTCAAACTTACAAATCACCCGATCAACAACTTACAATCACACCAAACTTGAAGCAAAAAACAGACTTTGTGTGCCCAAACATCCATCCAAGAAGTAAATAGTAGAAATTCATACATTTCTAAAACCATCAAACAGTCCAAAGTAATCATTCACAATTTCTCTTTCTTAAACTAAAATTGTATATCAATAGAAGTTGTTTCTCAAAAAAAGGACACCAAAATTTGCATAGTTTTATATTGTAATACAAAAAAGAAGGATTAAAAAAATGAGTAATTGATAGTGTATCACAAAGCTTAATTGATAATTATACAAATCAAAAAAATCTTAATGAATTTTACAAAAACAAAAACAAAACCCTCAACGTTCAAATAAGTAAAAAGATTGAATGGAAAAAACTACAACAAACAACTTATAATCTTACAAAAAATTACATTCTTACCCACCAATACCAACGCCTTGAGTTTAATTCCCAGTAGATCTTTTATACTTATCTTCATCATTATTAGAAGCAAAAGGATCTAAAGTATGTCTCAGTCCTAACAAAGTTTTACTGATAGCTCCTGTAGCACCAACCATAGGATGTAAAATCGCAATCGGAACTGCTTTCACCACCGCTCGACCTGATCCCTTGTTTCCCAAAAAACCAAAACCATACATCAGTCTTCAAGAAATAAAAACCAGAGTGATTTAGATAAGAGCTCCTTACTTCATTAAACACTTCTAATGGAATTGCTAAGATCGTTTGTGCTGTAGTTCTCATATTATCTCTTAAATCTTTATACGCAAGTTTAGCTCCCATCTTCACATTCTCAGGTTGATCAGCATACCTACTAATCATCTCAGGTTGATGTTGATGTGGTTGACTACTATTCCCTTCTTCTTCATCTTCAAACCCATCTAAATCACTCTGATGATGAATTCCTTCAATCGTTTCAACTTTGATTTCTTCAGATAATCTAGCCCCTAAGATCGATTCAGCTTTTTCCAAAATCACTTGAGTTCCCGTTGCTAACTTTGCCCCTAACTTAATCGCTTCTAAAGCCGTACTTTTCGCAAACGATTTCGTTCCTTTTTGTAATCCTCTTGAAATCCTACCATCTTTACGTTTAACTTCTTCAATTGGTAACAAAATTAAATCGGCAATACCTGTTCCTAAATTGACAACTGATCTAACAGGCGCAATACCTGAGATCACATCGGCTAATTGGTTAGCTTTTACATCTGGGGTCCAGATATCTTGTAAAAGATTCCCAATCTTATCTGGTCCAGGAACCTACAATAATCATGGTAAGAATTGAGATGTAAGTGTAAAAAATGAAGAAACAAGATGGATATGATCTACTTACTCCAATTAAAACTGCATGTCTTAGCGTCATATCCGATCCATCAAAATGGAAAAAGTTCATCAACTCAATCACTTGACCTTTTTGAAGCGCCATATAATCAACTCGTTTAGGCTTATAATCTAATTTGATCCTAATAGGAAAAATTTCAACTCGTTCTTTGAAA
This sequence comes from Melampsora occidentalis, assembly GCA_002157085.1. Taxonomy (NCBI): domain Eukaryota; kingdom Fungi; phylum Basidiomycota; class Pucciniomycetes; order Pucciniales; family Melampsoraceae; genus Melampsora; species Melampsora occidentalis. The sequence goes on along the minus strand of MWRL01028637.1, from coordinate 11,248 downwards.
AACGAAATTCAAGGTGAGGAGATTCCAAAAAGAAAGAGAAATCAGAAACCACTTCCATCATTCAGTTATATTTTTTGTAGGTATTAATCACGTCGACTAACGGAAAAACATGCCCTCTTTGGTTTTTTTCTCAATTGTTTGTGTATCAAGATTACTAGTTTCTTTCTGAAAAGCGAAAAACGCTTTCAAAAAATCAACAGCGTCTTGATCAACATACAACCTAAGTGGAGCAATCTTTAACTAAATAGAATCATCAAAAGATACACATCAACCAACTTGAATATTAGAATAAGAAACCTTTGAACTAACTCACTTTAAGAATCGCTTCCTGTTTCTGACAATCATCAGGCGAAACCACGATATCAAAATTAAACCGTAACATAGGTGACCCAGTCGGTCTTAAGTTTCCTCCATCATTCGGTCTAAGTTCTGTCAAGAATTTCTTCCAAGTCGAGGTTCGAATATTATCAATCACCGAGACTTGATTCGATTTCAATCTAAGACTACTAGAAGATCCACTTGAATCCTTATTTGTTTTCTCTTGAGTTGTATCATAAGCTCGGAAACGACAAACGATCTCATTCAGGATGAATTCAAGCGCTGGATGTCTTGATCTTTGCAAATTTCGCAAGGTAGACAAACAATTGATCGTAGGCCCACTTTTTTCTTTGGGCGGAGGTGGTAAAGTTTGCCAACTCCCAGTAATACTAGCATCGTCATTTGGCACAACGCTCACTGGATCATCCAACTCCCGATCGATAGCGTTAAGCAATTGTGCAGTAGTAAGACTACGAGTCGATGGCGGAAGACCGAAATGTACAGACTTGAAGAGTGTTGTCGAAGGCAACTCTTCGTCTATGGTAGTTTCATCTGAATGACCCGTTGCTACCAATTGTCGTAATTTTTGCAACCGTTTCCTCATCGCCTTTTGAGCTTCTTCAATCGCATGACGAGTAGAAGCCCAATCATATCCTTCATGAAGACCTATTGAGACATCGAAGTTTTCGACCTTGAACTCCGTTAAAATTACTCTGTGGACAATGATCGCAAAGATATTCAACATCAAGGTCATGAACAGTTTGAGTGCTAAGAACTCACCGAGAGGAAGGTTTTGAGCGAGTCTGAGGAAATGATAAGAAATCATCAATGATATTGAGACCATCGGGATGCAAATTTCGAATGATGGAAGGAAGGTGTGAGTCTGTAGGTTTAGCTTTGAGACCGGTACGAGTAGAATTAGCCTGCACAAAGTCAGCATTCGACGGGTAATCCTCGTGTACCAAATCTTCACCCAGTTCAAATGGTAAGAGCGGTTTACGAAAACGAGTGTCTTGTATCGCCGATTCTGTTCATCGGTGTGGTCATTTTCAGTTTTGATACAATGCACCGTATCAAGTTAAGACTCACTTAGAAGACTCGCTTGTATATCTGCTTGACTCTGAGACGGCTCGTCAGTGTGGTCACAATCGAGTTCAATCCTAGATGATCGCAACGTTGCAAATTAGGAAGAGTGTTCATTCTTATGCGTTTGTAATCCGCGGGTACGACATACTCAGCTTTCTGCTCCATGAACGAGATGCGGCTCAAACCGCCAATCACATCTCCTAAGCTTTCAGTTGAGTCTGCACATAGCGACACTCCCAATGAGCCACTGTGCACGCAGCCCTGATAGAGAGTAGATTCCTCAGAATACTATGTGTCATGATTATTTGGAATATCACTAACTCGTAGTCTACCGGTTTCGGTCAGATAAGAAACCTCAATACGTAGATTTGACAACCTAGCCAGACGAACAAACACACTCTGGCTCATTATAGTCAATTAATAAACTGAGCTCAGCTATAGATCATACGAGGGAAAGAACTAGTACATAAGCTCACTCACACTCTGTCCTTCGGCCAAGCGCAGGGTGAATGTACCCTGTATCTCCGGCGATACATCTGAGGATGATGGATCCAATTTCACATTGAAAGCGAAATCGTCGAAGCACGCGGCGAGAATGAATTGCGCACTCTTGTCGCTCGAAGAGGATGGAGGCGGTGAAACTCTGATTGAAGTCGATCTTAGTGAGATACGCACTCGAGTCAAATAGTTTGGACCCGGAGTCTCAAACGCCTACCAACGCATATGCCGCTCAGTCATCAGCTCAAGGTCAGTGAAGAGACAGAGAAATTAAAGTCTCACACCGGGAGGTGCCTTGACAAATGCTAGTAAATCGCAAATCCATGTGAATTGGGGGCCGATATGTAAAATGATTCCTCGGACAACGAGATCGACCATGATCTTCTTGGATGGTGAAATCGCCGAAGACCCGGTAGTCCTAATTTTTATAGACACTGCGCAACGGCGTATATTCTATGAAGTGTTAACGTCACGAGAGATCAGCTTTTTCAATCGACCCTGAGTGAGTAGTACTTGACTGACTGAAGAGGTGTTGCCTATCTCATCTAATCGGATCAATTCTAATACTTTTGCTTCGTGCTCCAGCGTTCCCTTGATGGATCCGATAACGAGGACCAAGGTACTATCGGATGAGGAGTCTGATGATGGTCGCGGCGTAGACACTCTGTTGATTGTCTGTGAGACTGAAAATTCTTGCAAGCTTAGCGCCAGCCGAGTTGTCAGTTGAGCAGAGGAGCTGATCAAGTCTGTTTTCTCCGGTGATATATCAATTTTGAGCTCAATCGTCGCAACGCTCAAGCTACTTTCAAGAGGCTTGGAACGGGATCGGACACTTCGCACTGATGAGACTGGGGAGAGGGAAGCCGAATGACAGTTGGGATCGTCTTGTTGGTGTATATCGCTCAGACATGGAATCGCCATAGAATCGTCGGATGGGTTTGACAATTGTATAGCCCATGAGCTCAAATCGTCTAACCAATATTGCAATCGGTCGAATCGCTTTTTGTTCAGCAGTATTCGGACTAGGGCCACCTTCGCTGTCGCCGGCTCTGGCTCCCTAGTGCAACCCATCGCTCCGAGCTCCTCACTGTATTCGAGTGAGCCGTATCTAACTGTGATACAATGATCTTTGTTTTTAGGCTGACCAGAAGGAACGTCGAGGTTGGGCGTAAGGAGCAGAAACGTTGTTTCTGAACAGTCAGCTTTCGATGTGGAATGCGGCGGATTTAGGTCAGCGGTAATCGCATGCACTGAACAGTCGAAGCCTGATTGTACTGAATGATCCATTTGGACAGATTGCAGATCTATTCCTAGAGAGACCCCTTCTTCACGGTAATCGAGTTTATTACGGCTACCTTTTTTGGAGCGGTTCACTTTGATTCGGAGTGCAATGTCCTGAGCGGAGAACGAAAGGGAGTGGCGCGCTTTAGTCAAGACATCGGATTCAGGAATTGGCCGCTTCTTGTTTTTGGAATGCTCTTTGTCGCCGGTGGCATTAGGAACATCTAAAGCTGGAGTCGATTGACTACTCAGAGTCTCGAATAAGTGCTGAACATCTGAATAAAGGTCTAAGTCAATATCAAATCGCGCGTAACCAGACGTAATTTGCGTTCGTTGGCCGGTAACCTGAACCGAAAGGGCTGGATCTGTTGAAGGTGATGCGGGTACTTGAAGTATGACACTGTCGTGAGGGTTGGCTGTTGACTTTGCGACAACGGCAATTTTGGCTACAAAAAGGTCTGTGAGTGATTCTAGGGCTGGATTGGGACTAAGCCTGTTAACATGAGTATGAGTTTGTGAAAACGTCAGCCCCTCCAACGAGAGCTCCAGTGAACAATTTGGAGGAAAATTCGTGCCAGCGACTGTGGAGCCTTTGTTCACCTGGGGGTCGTAATCTACTCTCAATGCGACTTGGCGACAATATAGGTGGATATCTAGGGCAGCTGATGTATCCTGCATCTCTGAGGATGCTGCAACAGCGGACGGTGATGCAGGTATATTCGGAGAGTCTTTAATCAGATCAGACAAAATAGACTTCCATGATATGATTTCTGAAGGCGAGCGGACGTGGATGCTAATGATTGGCAAACAGATTTCAATCTTGTATTGGGGACTTCGGGCGCCGGGAGTGTCGGGAGCAGGAGCAAAAGGTGCAGACTCGGATATTTCGCGGGGTTGAGCATCAGTCAAAGCAGGTGTAGTTTCTTTCTTTGATTGAAGAAGCGGAGGTGTGTAGCTCATGACAAGTAGGATTCGCGTTTTGTCTTCTGTGTCGCCAAAAGGACTGGAATCTTTTTGACAGTTCGCTAGTCTGTTTAGTCCGCTAAGTTGGTCTTCTGCCGAGGTTTCCGCCGGCAACAAAGGAGCCCCCTGGAACTGAAGAAATATGCAATCCTGATGTTCGATATGACTCGCTGGCTGAGCATCGCATCGCCTTAGGGGGGCTGCGGACATGCGGAGATCAGCAATGGCCTGCGACATGAGCATGTCATCGTTGGCTTCGAGTGATTCATATCCTGTGGATGACGATGTTGATGGTGTACTAGTATGGGAAGGAGGCTGAGGAGACAAGTCCTTGAAATATATTGTGGGTGGCGAAATTTGAAAGATACGAGAAAGCGTTTTCGACAGATTTTCCTTGGAGTCCGGCGCCGTAAAACCACCGTCAATCGTCAAGTGAAGTTCGGCTTGTTGATGCCTGACTAGGACCGAAAACTTCTCAAATTCGAATGACAGCTTTGCCAATATTTTTTCGATCAATCCCGCAAATAGTCCTCGACGGTCAGGCTCTTTTGGGGTCTCCCTGATGTTAGGTTGTGAGGCAAATGCACCCGGGAGTCGATGATCAGGCTCATCGGTAAATGGCGCCGAGCCTTCGTTTCGGACAAACTCGTCAGCCAGCTCTGCGAAACTTGAGCCAAGATCTATGTTTCGTGTGGACAGATAGGATGAATCTGATGTTGAATGCAAAGTGACAGGCTGCGTATGTTCAGATGTAACAGCCAAGACCAGCCGGATTCCTTGCAAACGGATATTGACCGCAGGAACATAGTTATCCCAGGAGAGAGACCAAGGAGGCCATTCTATCCGCAACGAAAATGTGTCCAGGGAGGCGGATTGTAGCTTGAGAGATAGTCCAGTGTTCGACAACATATCTTGCATGGTTGTTGGGTCGAGATCGACATTGTTGATTGTGAATGAATCAGAGTTAAGAGGATCATTGATTTGGGAGCCAAGGGAAAGACCACGATCTTTGAGAAATGGTCCAAGGAACCGCTTGATAAGATAAGATAGCAGTCGATGTTGAATGTTAGTTGGTCCAAGAGTGGGTAAGGTGAAGGGTGCCATCATCCATCGAGAGATTTTGCTGAGCAGTGGTGAACAAAGGAATTGGTAATGATCAGCTACCCTAGAAGGGTCGCATACACACACAGCCAAGCATGCACTGATGCGAGCTCAACACAGAAGACATTTATGCAGGTAGAAGTGCGTGTGAGGTGCACTTCAGTGCCCCCAATAGAAAGTGGTTGGGTGTCGATGAGCAGCTGGGTGAGGTCTGAGCGTTGACATATGTGAAAAAGCTTAACATGTCACAGAGTAGACATACTCCCTGTGAGCCGTCTGTAGCACTGTAGGATCTGTGTTCACTACGCAACATCCGATGAGCGCAGGATGTCGCAGGCTGGACATAATCAGTACAGCTGTCACTGGCAATATTCCCTCATCTCTCTGGATTCCGAGCAGTCCCTACACCAAAACTTTGTGTGTACACCTTGACCGAGCAACCAACACCTTCAAACTCTCTAACTTGAGTCTTTCCATCGTCACTTCTTTCTCATTTCAATCAACTTCGACCCTCTCAAAATGCTTCGATCAATCGGTACCCGATCCCTACGTCAGATCTCTGCTTCGACTAAGGTCGTCCCACAACTCAGACAATCAATCCCTTCGATCTCAGCTAATGGTCAAGGATACGCCACTATCGCTGTTCCATCCGATCACTCATCTACCGGAACGAGTCAATCTGTCCCTTCTATCAGTAATGTAGCTTTTAATTCCAATTAACTTCATCCGGTCTTCAGCAGAGTATCACTAGTTATCGAATTCGGCTAATATCACTCAATTTGCATCTCAGATCGAAGCAGCATGGAAGGAGATGACCCCACAAGAACAAGAATCTATCTTCCACCACTTGGAGGGACTCCAGAAAAAGGACTGGAAACAGCTAACGTTAGACGAGAAAAAAGCTTGTGAGATCTGTCTCGCCGATCAGTTTACATTGCATTCGATGATTTACGGTTCTCTGTCACTTTTCATAACAGCCTATTGGGTCTCCTTTGGCCCACATGGTCCTCGTGAACCTATCCACCCTCCAGGATCGGGCCTTAAACTCTTGTTAGGTATCACCGGCTGTGTCACGGCTGCCATTGCCACATTCGTCGTAATCCGACTCAACGGTAAGGGTTTTCTCCTCTATTCAAACGGATGTGGGTTTGCATATCAATCGCTCATGAATTCTGGCGTCTCTCTAGCTCCTGAACTGCCTCACACTATGTCAAAGGAATGGCAGGAGGCTGCAACAGAGCGTGCAAAGGAACAAAAGATGGTACGTGATGTAGTTGGTAGCCTGTCATCTGCTAGGCAATTCCTGACAGTTTATGTCTGTAGGATCCTTTCACTGGTGCATCTGCTGAAGGCAAGAAGGTAAGCGTAAATACGTTCAACCTTTCAGCGTATACCAGTAAGAGCTAACATATCTCTTCTTAGGCGAGAACTTTTGTGCAATGAACGAGCTCGTGGTGCCCCAAAAATATTTTCTTCTGCCCGAAATGCAGATTGAATGATAAGGGGAAATCTTTGGTGTACCCTGAACCCAATTGGTGTTTCATATAATCAGCTTTTTTTACTAGATTTGAGTCTGAAAAATGTTATCTCATCTTTTCATTGATTTGGCATTGGGCAGTTAGTCAGGCCAAAGATGTGAACAGTTTATGGCACAAAATTTATATTTGATCCAAGTTTCATGTGAATGTTTTTTCGTCTTGCTCTGCTTTCCTACTCCTTTGACTCTCGTACAAAGATGCTTCTCATTAACTCCAATGTAGTTGATGAGAGTACTTGTGTACTACTTTGACCCATGCACAGCAAGGCCTCTCATTAGCTCTCATCAACTCCAGTGTGGTTGGTGGGAATATCACTGTAAAGTAAATACCACAGGGTCACAAACTGATAGAATTCAAATTACCTCCTGTGAATAACCAATATGGGTTTGCTAAAACCACTCCCCCAACTATATGGCTAACCTGAACATGACAAGTGAGCACAATGGAACAGTTGCCAAGAGGATGTTTCCTACTGGCCACTGAAGTCCTAATTTTGGAGGTTCAGATTTCAAACTTATACCAAGTATATGTATTTTGTGTTTTGGATCATTCAATGTTTTTGAAAAAAATGAGAATGTACCAGAATGAGCCTTGGCGAAGCAATCAGATCTCAGAGGAAGTGTTGTAAGGGACCTACAACTAGGCAAAATCTGTGTTTGTCACAGTGAATGACACAAGTTTTTGGCTGCCTTCTTATTATAGGGAGAGCAGTTTATTGCTTAACTCAGGTAGCTTAAGTACCAAGTCCAGGTGATAGCCCAAATATCATGCAGCACACTGTTGCTGCTCAAACCAGCAATATGCATATTTATTGTATCTCAGGATATTCTCAAGTAGTCTATCATCTTTTACTTGTGACTATGTCAAAGCATTTACTCAAGTATGGATTCATGTGTGTTGGTGTTATGATTAATACAGAATGTGTACTTAATGATCTCGATTTTTACAGCATGGTATCTTCAATGAATATGCTGGTATTGTGGATTCATAGGTCTATGTACATGATCCATGTAAATATAATGTGAAAAACTCCACCAGTGGTGATATAATGCTATGAAAATCAAATTCTTGGAGGGGATAGAATGTGCAAGAGATGATACTATTACAAGAGTTGAGTGTAGGGAAATATACAGCTTTGAAAAAATGATTCGAATTTCCAGCTCAGTAAGATAGATTGCTGCTTGCAGATAATACAACTGACACCAGGATAAGCATTGGGGGGTATGTATATTATGGTGAGATCATTTCTGATTCCATGTTATCCATTTCTGATTTGGACTTTGACATTGCAACGTGAGTATTGGACTGAGTCAAATCGGTCCTCTGGAGACTGTATAAGATCAAGAATAAGGCACTTTGAAAGAGATCACATCAGTTTCTGGCATTAAATTTCAGACTCGAAGAAATGTCCACCCTACTTACATGTTTCCCAATATTGAAATGGAACTATTGATACCCTGAGCAAATGTAAATGGAGAAGTCAGAAGGGAAAGAGGCCAAACTTTGAAAGGAAATATTGAAGTACAATACGCAGTAAAAGCCAAAAAGTTGGATTGAAGATGAAATTACCATTCTGAACTAGGCCTCTCTAAAAGACAGAATCTCGAAGTCAAGTAAATCAATTATGCAATCGTAGAGCAAGGTCAAAAAGCAATTCAATGGTCAACACATACCGCACAGCTTGCCAGAATCAGTATCACTAACGTGATTGTAAATTCAATCGAGGTGTTTACAAAGACTCCTTCTTGATGTCTCTTTGTCAAAGAACCCAATGTATCTCGACTGGTAAAGCTTTGGAATAGCAGGAAGAGGAATGGTATGTAAATCTAATGATTGAAACAAATAAGTTCAGGTTGTCAACTTGTATATATATATATTTGTGATGAACTTACCACAAAGAGGAAGGCACCACAGAATATATAAGCATTTAAACCCGCTTCAAGGTGCTTCACCAAAAGATCCTAGTCAAAGGATTGGAGTTAATAATCAATGTACTGACTGGCTTCAGAGCAAAGACTGACAAGATGATCTGTGGCCCGTTTGAGTGGCACAACGTAGGGTACCATCTCAATCACGCTACATGTGCCTGGAGAGCAGGTCAAGGCCTTCTTCCGAACAATTTGAATGATGGGCGTGACCAAGTGTCTGACGCGGAGATATTCCATGGTAAGTTGACTAAATGAGATGACAATCAATACTGCAATGTGAAGAATATTTTAGTGTATGTCATATGACGTTGGATCAAAAGCATAGACAGTGACTGACCAGTTGGTGCAAAGATGATCGCTATCAAGAACAAGTTCAAACCCCATGTGACTGTGGTTGGGAGCCATTTTCCTACTGGAGTCTTGTGTTGTGCAATAGCTCTCTGTTTGAACAAGGCACAATGACATATACATAGCCAAAGGATTACTGAGTCGAGGGCCGTCAATGTATGAGAACAATCATTGAATGTGTGATCAAGAATCTCCACAGAACGAGAAACTCACCGCTACAATAAGCCAATCATGTCAGCTGTCTGAGACACGGCGGCATGATACGCGAGGAAGGCTCACCTGGCGCACGCAAGTGTTGCCGTGAATTTGATGCCGAGTATGAAATTGGGCCATGCTTGATCTAGACGGCCAGATCTTACAAATTCTTCACATATTATTTCAACAATCGCGACTACATAGTTGACAAGTGGATATGTCAGATCATTCTCTCAAGGTCGAAAGGAGTCGGATGAAGCAAGCTTACTTATACTATATAGCAAGTAGCACAATCCACAATGGTTCGCACGATCAAGCTGTATCAGTCCCACTGATGAAAAACATGAGCTATCTTTCTAAAAGGCTAGAGGTTGGAAAATTAGGAGTCAAACGTCACTCACTACCACTCAAGCCGATGTTAAACATATTCTTTGTCTTTGATCGAACATTCAGAATGTAAACAGATTGAAACAACATTCTTAACACCAAGGTGAATGTCAACAAAAGCCTCAGAGTTTCTTTATTTCTGATTTTCAATCAGCAACAACGGATTCTCACATTAGGAACGCTACTGCAATAGCGAGTTGAACGTGACGCGACCAAGAGGGCAAAGTACACGGCTTCGGATATATAGGTAAAAAATGACATCAGGAGGGACTCTTATGTGAGATCGCAGGGTCTTAACAAGGAGTTGGTTCAAAGTTTCAAGACGCACCATAAGGAAGCTTGCAATATAATCAGTTGTTGCCTGTAATGGGTTAACCGTGACGTCTGTAGTCAAGTGTTCGATATAGTTGAGGACCAGACTTTCAATGAATTGAGACATAGGGAGGAAAAGATTGTTAGTGTTCAGAAAACAAATGTACATGACCCAACTTGACCAGATGGTATGACAGAGCAACTCCACTTCATTGGTTATTGACAGATATAGACGATGTCGGTCGGCGGCTACATTGGACTCAATCCACACACATTACAACTACTAAATTGAAGCTTCTTGCGAGGGTCGAGCATGTGACTTTAATAAGTTTATGCTAAATTCATCAGAGCACCAAAAGCAAGAGACTGGCGATGATCAGTTGTTTATTCATATTCACACACACCTATCTGGAGTTCTCTATTCTTTCTTGGCTTCCTGAGAGAGGAAGGCCTAATGTGCTCTGCATGTATTCTGCATTTCCGATGCCCAATCAACGTTTGTCGGTACACAAGAGTAGGGTTTCATTTTGACCACGCCGTAGAAAGTCTGAATTGTTGGATGCAGTAAGAGGCTGATGAGGTATGTGGCTCGTGATTAACGCTACGTCTTCAGATCCTGTGCCTTGACCCATTCTTTGATATACATGAACCCGTATGTAGCTGATGGGTCGGACTCTTCTCATTTATTGGATCTACAGTATGATGACCTGTTGAGCACATCCGTTTCCAACCATCCCATAGTGTTCACTTTCGTCAAAACTCATCCTTTCATCAATCAGTCTAACTATTCGTGCTTAAAAACCATTAGGGCACCTCAAGTTAAAGAAAATCATGTTCGAATTGAACTCCGACCCTGCTCGAATTGAGCTCCGACCCTGCTCGAATTGAGCTCCGACCCTGTTCAAATTGAACTTTGACCCTGCTCAAATCGTTCATTTATTTAGTGCCGATTGACAAAAGTTAAGCAGTGGCTCAGCGGTGTTTTTCATGAGAAGCTTGCTCAGATATCTGCTTGAATTTAACTTGGACCCTGCTTGAATCCAGCTCGGGCCCTGCTCAAATCCAGCTTGGGCCTTGCTTGAATTTCTTGAACTTGAGATGCCCTATTCTTTATCAACCCACCCACCCACAACCAATTTATTCGTTTCCATTTTTCTCATCTATATCAGTCTTTAAACAATATTCATTATCTAGTTTCATCAAATGTAACTTCGTTAAAATATTTCTTCCGAAAAACATACATCAAGTCATCATTTTGGTTACAATTTACTGCATCTGCACGAAAGCTTGTAA